>ML769709.1:0-75846 GCA_009733575.1 Gymnopus androsaceus JB14 | reverse complement strand
CAAGTCAGCACGGATCAAATCGGAGAACGGATGGTTCACGAGCCTAGGATTAATGCATAACTAACCGATAAGCTGGTTTCCCTGCCATTTTAGTCAACTTTTTCAATTTCTAAGTCCAAATTTTAGTGTATTTTGCTGTTTTGAAGCTATTTTTGAATGGATTGACGTAATTTTTGCACAGGGGGCTAGGGTTAGGGTTAGGGTTAGGTTAGGGTTAGGGTTAGGTTAGGGGGTTAGGGGTTAAGGGTTAGGTTAGGGTTAGGGTGGTTAGGAGAGGGTTAGGGTAGGTTAGGGTTAGGTTAGGGGTTGGTTAGGGGTTGGGTTAGGGCTCAGGGGCTTGATATATGATCAAAAAAGGAAAAAGAAATGTGAAATCCAAATTATGCATAAGAACTTCCGATTATTATCAGTTAGTTATGCATTAATCCAGCCCGAGACTTATTGGTCTGTTATGCGATAATCTCACAGCTACAGCTGGCGGATACCCATGCCATGTTATGTACTTTAAACTCATACAAACCTCCCAACCCTGTTCACGTTCTCATTTTGCTACTATACATACTTAGATTTTACAACTAATACTTTATTACTTTCAAACTATTTGCTGTGACCCACTGCAAGACCGGTGTGACTGTCACTGTTCCGCCGGAATTCTTAGGGTTGTTAGAACCCAACAACCCCTTCAACAGGGTTGTCCAGTAGAATTATCCAGCCAGGATAATATCATCTTCTGACTCTGGAACAGTGAAGTCACCAAAGAATATGTTCCAGAGCTCTGGAGATAGTATATCACCAATAAGTATTCCTATTCCTGCAGATAAGGGATCTGAGAGCTCCCCTTCATGTCGCACCTTGTACTTCATAACTCGGTATATCATTTGGACCCAATCTAGTAGTTTCCCAGAGGCACCGAGCTCCTGGAGCTTTTGCCATAATGTGGAGCGGTCCACAGAGGGAAATGCATTGGTAATGTCAATACTTGCAACCCATAAAGTTTTACCCATGAATTTTGCCTTTTCCATAGCTGCTCGCAGAATGAATGTGTTATTGTTTGTGCGGTATCCTTTTCTAAAGCCATTTTGTGGAGGAGGGATAATTTTGCGAGCTTTAGCCCAGTTGACAAACCGCTTCATGATAAGAAGAGTTACAAATTTTAGCATACAGCTTTCCAAGCCTACTGCTCTGTAACTGTTGGGATTGAAATCATCTTTGCCTCTCTTGAGGATTCCCAGTAGAATAGTCATAATCCATGCTGTAGGGCAGTCTCCCCTGGCTGCACACTCATTAATCAGTTTATTCAAGAGCTCACTGTCCATTGCAATTATGTCCTTGTAGTGTACCTGATCCAGTCCTGCAGCACTGTTTGCATGATTCTTCTTAATGTCTGCTTTATTTTCCTCTGTGGTATCCACTGTCCTATCTGGAATGACATCTGCTATCTCTTGGCTGCAAAGCATCTCCTCCCTATTAAATGAAGCTGGCAGAGGGTCAAGTGGGTTCATTCGGACCTCAAATACATCTCTAAGCTCTTTTGTTGACACTGGGGAGGTCTGTGTTTTGCCTCACACAAGGGAGATAAACTTCTGCCAGAAAAGTGCGGAATTTTTGGCTGTTTCCCCGAACTCCTGGAGGTGCTGGTCATGTTTACACAGCATCTGACTTCTCCCTCTGTGTGGTTGCAATGTTGCTGGTTGTGAAAGAGTCAAATCTACCTTTTCATCTGGATCAGGCATATTTGTAGTGACTTTGGCTTGACCCCCTTCACTTAGCAAACCCACTGGTATGAGTGGTAAGGCAGTGAATAAAGAAATAGATTGACTTTTTCTTCCCCCATTTGCCAGTACAGTAGCTGCCTGCATGTGTTTGTTTTTGCATGAGGGGAGCAGGATAAAGTGAATAGGTGCCTCCCACTCTCGGATACGCATGGTAATTGATCTTAGGAGGTCTCCATTTGCACATCTCCAACCAATTTTTGCATTTCTTCCTGCAAAATGAGTTAGAGCACCTACTATAAAGTCAGAGGTGCTATATATAATGAGAGGACAGTTTCTTGGACACCCTTTTACAACATGCCAAATTGCAAAAGTATTAGCCCGATTTTCCGATAGGGCTGGGCCAGGTATATGCAGAGTTAAGTGCACAGTTTAGCCCATAGAATGCCCCAGCCCCAGCAGCATTAGAATCCTCATTTGACCAGACCCCAGCTGTATAGACTGCTATAGGTGTCAGAGTAGAGGTTAAATGTGAAGGGAGGAGACCATAAACAGTTGAGATGGCGTCCTTCGGGTCTTGTTTTTGAGAGTTTATCACTTCAATCAGCATTCTATCCAGTTTGGTATCTGTTGGCAGCTGATATGGTGGAGCACAAAGCTTCCATTTACCTAGTACAGAATGGGTTGTGCACTGTTTGGTCAGGATTTTCAGTGCTATTGGGGCATGGTCTGACCAGTTCTTCTCTAGCTGACCCACTGCAAAACTTTTCACCTTGTCAAGCATGAGGGAGTTTACAATAGCATAGTCAATAACACTATTACCGCGTGGTTGGAATGAGGTATATTGACCTGCATTACCCCTGAATTGGTGCATGCCATTGAGTATAGTGAGGTTTAGTTCACTTCCATTTGACAGGAGGTCTTTACCTCTCGATGATATTGGCGCCGTGTCCTGTGATGTATGGGTATGTGTGTGGGATGTAAGTAGACCCATTTTTCGGCTACCTGTACATGCATTGAGATCCCCTAGCAGCAGAACAGGTTTGTCCAGAGCCATTGCCGCTGTGAGAGATTGGCATAACATATCATATGGGTGCCTATTCGTAAACTCATTCCATGAGAGAGACTTCTCTGGAAGAATATGCGCATTGAAGATTAGCATGTCTGCTATCTCTAAGACCATAATATCAGTACTAGATAGGTTTTTGTTCATAGTTGCACCAAGATCTTGTTTCACAAATGCCAATACCCCACCCCATGGTCTGTGCAGGTCCTCAAGTGGTGGGCAAGAAAGAGCAAACATCTTATAGCCCTTTGGGGGGAGGATACAATCATGAAGGTTTATTGCACAGCATGATCCATGGCCAAGTGCTGAACGCTGGTTCCAGAACATCCATGTAGCACGTAGTCATACCTACCTTGCACTATTCTCATTGAAAGGTTGCAACTTCTAGTGGACCAGCTGTTATCTCTATCTCATTTTGAATTAGCGCGCAGGCACATCTTATGGAGAGAACTTGGGTCTGAGGAAGAGGCAGAGGTAGGAAATGTTGAGGAGAATTATGAAGGATTTGGTTTTTTTTTGCTGACCTTTTGGCATCTTATTGTATCATCCGATACTTGTTTAAACATTTTCCATAGATTTATACATACATACAAGGTTCAGAGTGCCTCTGATTGGCTCCGGGATAACACGCCCTCTAGTCCTCCAAAGTGACATGCTCCGTCCTATGCCCTACTAATGTGAGTGCATTCTTTGACTTCCTCCCACTGTCCCCGGATAAACGCTTACCCTCCCAAGGCCTCTGGGCCTGTGTGCACTTTGGCTGACAAATGAGGGCCAACAATGCTCGACTTGCAAAACTCTGCTGCAGTGGTAAGATTCCGTGTCAATTCCGTGCTATCCATTCAACGAGCTCTGGCAGTTAGCGTGTTTTTGCCATACAGCGTGTCGCTGTCACAAGTCAGTCATTATTACACTGCCGCATTCTTTCTTATAAACAGACCCAGGCATTATAATACCTCTCCCCAAACAATGAGCAACCCAAATACCATTGTTATATTTGGTCCTTCTCCCAATTCATACTATGTGGGACATGGACGACTCCATTTTGTGGAGAACATGTCACCTTCATTTACGAATCATGCAAAGACAGCGTTGAGCATTAGTTTCAGCCAGTGGATAAGGTCCGCCTCCATACTCATATCCCAGCTGAACCCCATCTGATGGCCTCGCCACAGTGTGAGCAAGACTGCCAATACATGGATCGACTACAATATTGCCACCGATAAGTGTAGGTGGCCCGAGCGAATCAATCACCTCTACTAACAAGATAAACATTGTATCCTAGTCCATTTCAATGCAGATAATCCAGGATCACTTTACTGGCGCAAACAGCAAAGTCGCTGCAAACATCATTTCATTTCCCAACAGCAAGGACAACAGCGATTACTTTGTCAAAGGCAAGCACAAAGGCGGGTGGACCGCCGTACTCCCTGATTATTTTATCCAGCAACTTTCGAAAATACAGCGCGAGGTGCTGAATTTCGACGCTGGGATCACGGGTATGCTGTTTGGTAAAGGCAAGACAAACATTTGCCTCTTTGAAACCGGGTTCCAGGCAAATTTTGATGAGGAGGAAATCACTTTCATCTGGAAAAATTCCCTAGTGCCCAGGAACATATAGGTTGCACTGAGGTACCCACAGGGTGACTAGGACACCTAGGATGCCTGGGTACCACAGGCTCTCCCAGAGTGCCCAAAGAAACCCCCCGAATCCTAGGCTGACCCAGTTTGTATAAAAGAGTTTCACAAGTCCCTTGCATGCTCTCAGTTTACTAAAGTTACGGAAAAAAAACAATCTGAGAGTGACATTGCTGCCCTCAACCCATTTTGAGGGACACCCGAGAGACTTTGAGGGGCACCTGAGAGACACCCGCGGATGCCTGAGAAAGACCTGCAGATGCCTGAGAGGACCCCCGGGATGCCTGAGCGAGACCTGCAGATGCCTAGAGACACCCGCGGATGCCTGAGCGAGACCTGCAGATACCTGAGAGACACCTGCGGATGCCTGAAAAAGACCTGCAGATGCCTGCGAAAGACCTGCAGATACCTGAGAAAGACCTGCAGATGCCTGAGCGAGACCTGCAGATACCTGAGAGACACCTGCGGATGCCTGAAAAGACCTGCGGATGCCTGAGAGACACCCCGGATGCCTGAAAAAGACCTGCGGATGCCTGAGAGACACCTGCGGATGCCTGAGCGAGACCTGCAGATACCTGAGAGACCCCCGCGGATGCCTGAAAAAGACCTGCAGATGCCTGAGAGACACCCGCGGATGCCTGAGAAAGACCTGCAGATGCCTGAGAGAATACCCCGGATGCCTGAAAAAGACCTGCAGATGCCTGAGAGGCACCCGCGGATGCCTGAAAAAGACCTGCAGATGCCTGAGAGACACCCGCGGATGCCTGAAAAAGACCTGCAGATGTCTGAGCGAGACCTTCAGATGCCTGAAGGATCTTTGGTGCATGTTGAATTATCTTTTAGAGCGATCTCAGTAGGTCTCAAGGATTGATCAGATAAAATCCAGCGGTATCAAATTCGACATCAGATATAACACATAGCATCAATACAGCATTAAGGACCACTCTTGTCATCAGTTTCAGCATGAACTTGTTTATCACCCTCAGCCAGGCCATTTTCATCGTCCAACGCACTGTGGTCATGCTTGGGGCCCCCCTGAGAGCCTGGTTCAGGGTCAGTAGCTTCTCCATCATTGACCCTACCATGATCATCACCATGTTCTTCATTAACGTCAACGTGAGTCTCAGTAGTGCTCCCCCTACCATTTTCATCTCCGACTGGTTGATCAGACTCTTCAGGCTTTGAGGCAAATTGATTCAATGCAGCATAGTCGTATGTCTGTGATGGTATAATTTGGGGGCCAGCAGACCTGGAAATGAGGCAATGAATGTGATGATATCGAAGAGCAAATCCACAAATAAAACCTACATCATTGCTTCATACAAGTCAGTCCGCAGGCGTTCAACGTAGGGAGCTGCCTGCTGCTGAAGATTGCTCATAGTTTCTGCGACAGATCGATAACTGGTAACAACATGAGAATAAGGTTAAAGGAAAACAAAAAGTCAAATTTTGAGAACTCACTGGCTGACAAGGTTGGTTGTCGTGAGTGCATGGATCATCTGATACCCTGACGCAAACTCTTGTATAGCATGGCCAATCTAAAAACAGGTAAGTGGCAAAATACTAGTAGTACTTTTCAATCCAACTGTACCAGCACCGTAGCCATGACGATAAGGGCAACCGGAATACGCCGCTCACGGTGCAGTGTTGCAATTAAGAGTGAGTCTCGCTTGGGTCTTCCTTCAATAAAATAGCCACGGAGGATGTAGGCCAGCAATGGTGTTCGAAAGGGGAAATTGTCTGTGGTCCGCATCTGAGAGAAACAGATATGTATCAGTAGAAAGTAGAAAAAAAATCGTTTACATACCTCCAAATCTACTTGAGAATGGTGGTATCTACGATCTTTGAGCAGCCATGTAACAACTGATATCTAAAGAAAGAGGCATGAATCATAAGTAGCTCAACATGAAGGTGGACTAACCATTTCAGTTGAAGAGCGCGTTCCAGGGATATCATAGAATTGTCCAGTTCTGATTCGTGTTTCCTTTCCAAGGTCATACCGTACAGCGGAGCACCCATAATTCATCTAATAAGAAAATGTTAGGTCAGAATAAAGCCAGATTCATGGGATGAGAGTTTTACTAACAAAGCGGACCAACTTATCTCTACCCTCCGGGTCACCATTGATTTGTTCCAACGATTCCACAAAATCAAGGCATCTTCCCTCCTTCACCAATCTTTCGAACTCCTCTGTGAAAGTGGGCCAGCTATACAGTGGATCTTCGGGACACATAGCGACCAAGCATGTTGCCTTTCGTGCACAGCACTTTGCGAACAGAGCTAGCTTACGGTTCTCAAATTCGGAAAGTAAGACTTTGTGAGAGCCTTCCTTATTGACCCTGGGTTTCGAGCCTGAAGCATTAGTGACGTCCTGGACTATGAGCTAAAAGAATAGGAAATAAATGCGAAATGAATAAGTAAGATTATCGAAAACAAAGAGTATACATGCATTATCTTCCTCCTCTCCATCAGTGTCCTGTTCGCTGTCTTCTAATTCATTGCCATCCGAGTTAGGTTCCTCAGGGAGATCTAGACGCGGATTAGGGATGGATCATTGATAAAACAGTAAATACAGTTTACCTTCCCTTTCAGGCAAAACATCGTCGAGAAATTGGTTCTCGGTAGAATTTAGTCGAGCTTCCTGGTCCGACTCATCTGAGTCTGGTAAGGAAGCAGGACTGAGAGTAAAAGCAATGGAGGACGCACCGCTAAGATTGCTGCCTGCTAGGATGTGAACGGATAAGAATACAGGAGCGAAATACAGGATGAAATTCGTAAGAGAGGATATACGTACAAGGTTTCTCAGCTCGGGCCTGAGATTGGGCTGCTGGAGCAGATACGTTAAGTGTGGACTTATAGTCGGACAGTCGAGTGGACCCCTGAGCGCTCTTAGTTTCCGTGTCGCTGGCTTCAAAAAATTGGGTAGGATTCAAGAAAAAAAAAACCAAGACATACCGTTATTATTTGCTTTGCCAGCCCGGGCTTTCGAATGAGTGGAGGGTTTTACCCCTCCATGTTTAACGAACATATTTGGCTTCAAGGTTTTTCCAGGCTTCCCCTTCGACTGATGAGTAGGCTTTGTAGCAGAACCTTGGTTTTGTACGTCAAGCAATGGTTTCTTGCCAGGTCGAGAAGAAGAAGACTCCTGGCGCGGTCGCTTCTGTCCGTTGACCATGAGGGAAAATCACGCAAAACATACGAAACTGAGCTTACATTTATAATCATTCCATTTCGCTATGACTCGAGTTTTGCTATGACTTTGTGACTCGAATTTAATGACTCAAGTCAGAATTTTGACTCCACTGGCATGTCAATAGATTGTTTGATAACTATATTTACTTTGCATATTGTTAACCAAAAATGATTCGCATTTGTCAAGGATATTATCCCTGGTCCAAGTCGGATCCCAGCTGGTTTTACTGGGTGTAAGCATGCAGCTCTGTCGAATATCTGTGAGGTGAATGATCATGCCCTGTGCCTGGGCCTTGGAATCCTTCGCCGGTTCAATACGGTACATGCCTGTGTCATTGTCTGGTGAAGGCCTGAAACGAGTGAACCAAGTCACATATGCCAATGGTTGAGTTGGCCATTGAACAGGCGCGGGTTCAGGAAAACCATCCCGATTAACTGTTCTAGGCAAGCAGAAAATAATCCTAAGCCTAGCCACCCTACAACCTGGCCTCTAGATATCAGGATAAATCTATGGAATAATTGAATATATCCTACCTTGGACAGCCGTTGACTCCGCTTCATCCGTGTCCAAAACGATCACGGTGTCGAACCGCGGAATGTGTGACTTTGGGCAGATGGGAACAGCCTTGACAATCTCCCGTATTCCATCTGAATCATCATTGAATAGATTGAGTGGCGAAAACTTATATTGGTGCCAGACATCCAAATTGGTGAATGGAAGGGTGCCCTGAAGTGCTTGGTGCTTGGAAACTTGTTGAGCGGGAGGAAGAAGAGAATTGAGGAAAAGCTTCAAATGAGCTAGGAAGCCTGGAGCTGCGTGTGAGATAAGAATTCGCACTAAACTTTTTTTTGGCTCTGCAGGATGTTTCGACAACATCATTCGTCCCTGTATGGCTTGGGAGGCATTGTCACCACCTTTTTTCTTGACGACCTCAAAAGTTTCATCCCCACCTCCTTCCTTTGATTCATTTTCTGCCTCTTCGTCAACTCCCACTTCATGGCTCTGAAACTCTTCCAGCCAGGATCTATAGAAGTCGTAGGATGCAATCTTTTCCTGTCTGGAGAGCCATTTGACCATTTGCGGGAAATGATCGCGCTTGTTGCTGGCTCTCCAGCCTTCTTTGGCGAAGTCAATATGTAAACGCTCGAACAGCTCCGTGTTATAGTTGTCGGTAGTGCCTAGCCAACGAATTGCATCAATGTAATGTAGTAGCGAATGGAATTTGGGGATATTGAAATTTTCTCGAACGCCTTCCTGAACGAAAAACGACCTATATTTGTGCCAGGTGTCTAGCTCCGATTTCAAGTATCCCAGTGTTTCTTCATCATGGGAAGGATACTGAGCTAGGTGGATGAAATTGAGCAGACTCCGGCAAGCTATGATCCCTTTGGATTCCACCTTCCCGACCAAACAGGAAAGTAGTATCCTAGCAATATGTTTCCGCTCCGTTCCAGTGACTTGAGCCAACGCCGATATCCCGTTCTTAAAATGCCGCACCCCACACGCCGGTGGGAGAGAACGAATTCTGCGGTCCAATTCCTCTTCACCCATTACTGTCTGCATCCAGCCAATGAGGTGTTTTAGCACTCCCTGATAGAGTTGGTGAAGTATATCAGGAGTGACGCAGCGGTGAATATCCACAAGAGGGAACCCAACCCAGAAAGGTTCGTAATTTCCTCCAGCGACATCACTTTCCATGCACATGGCGTGCACACTTTTATGCCTTCCCTGAGCAGAGGAAGTTGAGCGGGCATGCAGAATAACTCCTTGCGTCCATTTCTGTTTTCGTGGTTCACCCTGAGTGGGCTGCTCGAGTGCATCAGCCTCTCGTTGACATTTGGGACACGTCCCATACTTGGTGCAAGTAACGAGACATTGCTCCGGGTAATCAGCAACATAGGTGGAAAGTATTGGATATACTCTCCTCAATGCACCGTCGCCACCAGTCATTAATATCCCAGATCCTCGAGGATCTCCCGCTGCTTTGAGAGGGTTAAGAACAAGTGCCATGGATCTGTGGAATAACTCATAGTTTCGTACTCGAAGTGCTGTTGCGGAGAGACCGTCAGAGACTTTATCGACTGAAAGATATGCGATGAGAACGCAGGCTTGGGCGCTGGGCTTGCGTCGGAGAGATTTCGGAATATTTCCAATGGTCAGATAAACAGGATACGCCGATTTATTTCCTGAGAACTGAGTTAGTCTTGTTTTATCAGACGCAATTATCACAGGAGCCACGGTTCCTCCTGATGGAATGGCTTCCTTCAATATGAATTCAGAAAGATAGTCTTGGAGAGAAGAGATGTTGGCATACCTGTGCTGCATTCCATAGCCCTCCAGTCCACATCTCAGAATATATCCGTTGATCCTCAGTTTGCTTTTGTCCTCGAAACATTTTCGCTGGTTTATAAACAAGATCCTTTGAAAAGGCGGGATCTCCCCAGAGAGCCTTTATAGCGTTGATGGGATTTCGATGCCGAATAGTGAAAAATTCCTTTGGGCGGTCTTTGAAAGAAAGTTGTTTCGTGAACCATTGTCCAGATCGCTCTGGTATTGTGTCTACTGTTTCGAGCATGGATCGGGCACTTGTGAAAGATAGCCCTAATCTTTCCTTAACCTGAAATGAACATCAATCGGATTGCCGCACTGAATAAAAAACAAACAGTTACCTGAGGAATATTCAAAAGGCGA
The DNA here is from genome assembly GCA_009733575.1 of Gymnopus androsaceus JB14. Lineage (NCBI taxonomy): Eukaryota > Fungi > Basidiomycota > Agaricomycetes > Agaricales > Omphalotaceae > Gymnopus > Gymnopus androsaceus. The sequence goes on along the minus strand of ML769709.1, from coordinate 65,546 downwards.
TTAAATGACTTCTGATGTATCTTTTCTTTTACTGCCCATTGGGCTATTTCCCAGTCAAGTCGGTTACGGAACGGTTTATATTGCTGGCTCTCAGGGCCTGCATTGAACAGGGCTTGCCAACGATTGTGTATCGTTGGCTCATGTCCATACACCTGGCCTGCAGTTTGATGCCACTTATAAGTTGGCTGTTCCGCATCAATTTCGATAAGGGTACGACGAGTACGTCGGTATGCAGCAGTCGAGGGACCAGGACCAGCTTCTCCCTCTGCCACATCAAGGTCGGGACCTGGCAAGAAGTCAAACGCCTCAGGTATATCATCCAAATCAAGACCACCGAGAGCGTGCGAAGCCGCTGCCATTGTTTGGACGAAAATTTCGCTCTCGTCATTGTCATCATCCTCCACTACTGGCACCTCAGCACCACTAATGATGCTTTCTTCGTCATCCGAATATGCGTCAGATTCCGGGGAATCAACGTCCATATTCCACGACGAAGGTAGATCGTCGCAGTCGACATCGTTCCACTGGACCGATACATTGTCAAGGATAGGCGTGCGCGCAGATGTAATGGTAGCAGCTGCAGAGGTAGCAGCTTCCACAGTCGTCGAAAACTGATGGGTTAAATTTTGTTCTTGTTGTCGACAGGTAATGCTGATGAGCGTCATCCCTTTTTAACCGTATATGGCTGCTGCGATCTTGCAGCCTGCTGAAGCTTTTATTGCAAACAAAACACAAGAAGGACATGGGTGAGACAGGGAGTTGAGCGTGTGGTACGGAATCCTTATAAATATTAGGAATGGAAAAAGCCGAAGTTTTAGTGAGACAATCAGGAGTGCCATACTCTATCACATGCATCACAGAGGAGCAGATATAGGACCAGGATAGCTCCAATCGCAAGGGGCCTAGGGACAAGTATATTATTATACCGCCTTCTGTTTTTAAAAAAGAAACAATAATCATAGAATGGGCAGATATTAAGGGACAGAGCTCTCACAAGGTTAGGAGCAGAGGTTGAATTTCGGAGGAACAATGAAAGAAAGCTTTGGGAAATCCTGGTGGCATATTGTTAGCATGTGGTGCTCCTTTTTGCTTGTTGGCACAAGCACATGGTGTCCCTGTCACGCGCTCGTTAGATAGGATGGATTCCGCAAGATGCAACAATTATCTGTTTCTAACTTGTACAGTTTGGCTGGGCTTGGCCTGCACGGGTGGGTATAAATGTGGTTAAAGCCGGAACATCAGAAGCTGCTATTAGGGAGGCAACAGCTATGCAAGTCGACTCCAAAAAGGATGAGAGTGCTTAACGGCTTAGTTTAGGAGAAAAATTAATTCAATTAATACCGAAGAACTGTAACATTATAAACTACACTTTGCATCGGATTACATAGCAACTGGAATCTGGAGGAGTAGGACATGTGTACAATGTAGGGGCCAACAGCTTATCCGTCCACATGCTGAAACCCGGGAAGTCCACAAGATCTTGACTAATGGCGGAAAGAACTTGGGAGGACGTAATTTGCTTGTCTCGGTATCCCTCGGAAAACTTAGCCCCCACAACCCCAAGCTCTTGCCTGCGCTTGACACTTGCCCACAACGTATGAGCCTGTCCACGAAGAGACTTTAGCAGTAAAGCATCAAGTCTTTCTTTGTCGTTGTACCCATCTTGAACCAGTGGATCTAACATAAGTTGAAAGTTTTCCAGCAACCAACAACACATTTTGCGACTGTGCTGACGTGGCAATTGGTAGACAGTTTGTGAAAAGCTGACCAAGCAAGGAGAGCTATACCTCACTGGAGTCATGACCAATACCAGTTCTGCATAGTTCAGCAGCATCGCAAGGTTCAGAAAGTCTTCAAAAATGAGAACATTTGGAACATGGGGAATTGACTCATCTGGATGAAGTTGATTAATGCACATGTTCCGTCAAACATTCCAGTAAAAGACCTACCCTGGCCCAGCTGTTCAATTTGGTTCAAATACGCACTGCTTCCCTCACACATAGTCTTGTGCCAGAAGAGGACAATGCAAAGTGTGGAAGGGACGCGTATGCGACCCGTCGAATCCGGACAACGTGACCATTCCGTGCCTTGGGCGCTTTCCTAAATCCGACTTCTCTCCCTTACTACAACAACCGCCAAAAACTCTTCTCTGTCAACTTCTCCTGACGTGCTTCTTTCCGGACTCGATGGCCCTGACTACAAACACAACTTACCAATATCCTGTACCTACGCTGAAGACTCGAGGAGGAGAGAGGAGGATGAAGCACCCGGTCCAACACCAGGGTACCTTTGCCTTGAGCAAGCGTTGCTGAAGCTTGAGGGCCTTCACACTGTACCCTGGGGGATTGCGCTAATCGGTAGCCCAGTGTCGATTCCGAATTTATCCAAATCGGGTTGGATGGCACTCTTCTTTCCTGCTTCGAATTTATTTCACGTTTCAGTCAATTTTCAGTACTTATAATCTGTGACCTGAGTTTGAGAATCCATTTGTTTTCTTGGCACCCTACGATACAGCTTCCTTTTTACTTTGCGTTTCACTCAGATTTTCGATACTTATACGCGAACATTCGAGAAATGTAACCATTCGTTTTTGCCCCCAAACCACCATCGTTGTGAAAGGCCATCATAACCAGCAAATTTGTCTCCCACTCAGCTTTTCCTCTCAGTTCTCTCAAACCGGATCCTCGAATTAACTTCGTTACTTCGAGATCTACATACTTCTGTACAAACCTCGAGCCTTACTCAAGAAAGGTTCGGTTCAGCCAGCTTCTACGCTAGGTACGCCTCTTCCATCTCTCTCACTCTCTTCTCTGCTCTCTGCTTGGTCCAGATGCTCTGCAGACGTCTGTACCTCCCCCTTTCTCAGGTAAACGCTCCCGCTCCTAGCACGACTAGGTTCCTCTTGTTCTCCCAGAGAACAACCCTTCCTTCTGCAGTGGCTGCCCCAGAGAGGCTCTTAGTATCCCACTGCTCGGAGCTTCCCTCCTTGTTTCCTGAAACCACTAACCTTTAGCATTCGCTACGCCGACCTCTCAGTAAGCAAGCCACAAGTACCTCAAAAATTTCGGACTATCAGGAAAACTATTCCGGTTTCCCTGTTACCGACAACAACGCCAACACGTTCCTCGGACAACACTCAGAAGGCGACTTATTTGCCGAGTACACTCCTCGTACCACAGACTCCGACGACTCATCCTCTGGTTTGGATAGCAAACACACAGCTACATTAGCTTCTTCGTCGTCAACCCAACTACTTCATCTTGTGCTTCCTCGTCCCGCTTTCCTTCCATCTCCTTATTTGGAAGATCCTCCTCAGCTACTCCTTCAACTACAACTCGTTGACCCAGGTCTCTGCCAGGCTCACCTAGACAAAGCCGACCACCCTCACCAAAATGAGCACCAAGAATCGTTGCTCCCGCTATCCAGATTGTACCCTCCACATCAAACACCTCTGGAATCACGAATTCCGTCAGCATGTCTTCCGTCACCTCTACCACTGCTCTTGTATTCAGTATGCCTGTCCCTGGGATGGCAGACGCTCCTAAATTCACAGGACATCAGCCCTCTGCCTTCCTCCAACAAATTGTTGCGCATGGGTCTCGTGCGGGAATCACCAACAAGGACCAACTCGTCGACTATATCGTCCTTTACTTGTCCGATGAAGTAGCATTGAACATCCAATACCTTCCAGAATTTGACCTAGACGAAACTGGGGAAGACGTGGGCAATAGCAGAAGGTCGTCTCTTGCAAATGTATAAGTCCTCGGAGGAGATCCCTATTGTCCATCTTAAGAACTTGGAGACCTTTTGGTCGACTCAGTGCAAAAGAGCTGAAGTTTACGAAGAAGTCCGAACTAGCAAAATATCAGAATAGTTTTCTTAAAGTCGCCAGTCCTCTTCTGAAAAACAAAATGATTACCCGTACTGACTCGAACTATTATTTTGCACAAGGTCTTCCGACGAAGGACCCTCAAGTTCCTCATGCGTGTGCTTCCACCCGCTAACCGTCTCTGACCTCACCCCCCTACACGCTAACGTCTCACCCCCATGACACCACGATCTCCTCGAGGCAAAACTAGATGATAGGACTTCCCTCGACACTCACGATTGGGAGTCAGACCACTCAGCGGACGAGGCATCCCTAGAACAATTGAACAACGTCAAGTTCTCAAGAGACTTGAAGAAAGAAGATGGGCCGTCCTCGTCCAAGAAACCTATTCTGAAGAAAGAAGAGGTTAAGTCTTCCGATTTTATCGAGTCGCTGACAAAGGAAATGCAGGAAATCAAAGCGACTCTGGCAAACCTTAACAGGAGAAGCTCTCCTCGACCTCCAACTCCTACGAACACCCCAGTAGACCAAACCCCACCACCTGCTCCTGCTCGTCCTTGCTGGTTGTGCGGAGAATGGCACAAAGATCCTACGATTCCTGGGAAGTGCCCTCACATCAAAGAATTCATTAACAAAGGACTCGTGGTCCGACAGTACAACGGGAGAATTACTCTACCCGATGGATCCCAGCTTCCCCGTGTTCAGTACGGTCAGAAAGGAGGAGTAGCTGCGATTCTACGTGCTTGACGTAACACAAATGCGCCTGGAAGGGATGCCCCTCCACATATGTCTAGTTCCTCCTCGCCAGCAGCTCTCTCTTATGGTGGTCGAGATGTTTTCTCCGGTAACGTATTTGGTGTCGCGAGTGCGGACATTCGGTTTGATTACGATGATCCCGAGGACGACGAATACCTTTATGGTATGACTGATTATATCCCTTATGCAGCCCCTACTACAAGATCTGGACGCGATACCTCTTCCAGACACGATCCCATGACCCAGAAAGATTGTATGAACAATAAACGAGGGACTCAACAACAGTCGCCTCCCGATTCACAATCTCAGCAAGGATTCAGCCCACCAAGTACGCAAAACCCAGTTCCATCGACATCTCAACTACCTCTCACTCAAAACCCTGAGGATTCGGAAACCATGGAATACGAAGATTCGACTCCAAGACCTCCTGCTTGACCCACGAAGAAATCGGTTACGGTACCAGAGCCCCCCAATCCGATTAACAAGAATGAAGGCTGGCGGAAATCCCAACCTTCCAAATCACAAAAACCAATGGAAGATAGGAAAACCGAAGCGGAAACGAGGGATGGGAATCGTCGAGTACCCTCCTCCGCCCCACAGTATCACTTTACTTCGGACCTTCACCAGTGTGCTGACTCAAAAAAGGTTTTCGAGAAGATTTTAGAAACTAACATTACGCTTACGATAGGTGACGTGCTGGGTTGTAGCCCAGACTTGACGAAACAGATGGTCGAGGCTGCGAAGATGCGTAGGGAGTATGCTCAGAAGGAGGTGAGCGCTCTATATCTCGAAGATGAAGATGAGGGGGTCGAGCAAACAGTGGTCAGAGGGCTCGAAGTTCCTGTCGAGGATGCGCCAAAGTTGCAAAACTTCCTTGTGAAGTATTCTAGTGCCGTCGTGGCAGCTGATAAGCTGTACACGATGGTAACAGGTGTTTTTAATGTGGTGATCAATGGCCAGAAGTTTAGGGCCATGATTGATACTGGTTCAGAGTTAACCATAGGCTCGAGAAGCTTCTTCGAGCACGCTAGGTTGCCATTAGAGATAGAGGGGATGAAGTGGTCCCTGAAGGACGTGAACGGTGGCGTTAAACCTTTGATGGGGGTACTGACAGACACAGACATTTGGATAGGGAAATACAACTTCCCTCATCATATCTTCGTCTCTCGAGGAGAACTCAGCAACTCCTGGGATATCATAATAGGGCAACCGTTCCTACAATACTATGCAAGTCGCATCGAATATTGGCATTCTGGCGACACTCGACTATTCTTATGGAACGATGGCGACAAGTCTCGAATTCCTCACGTCTCAATCGCGCTCACAGACCCGAAATCGGAACGAAACCAATACGTGATTCGCAACCCCAACGAAGATAAAGAGAGACCTTTCATTGAAGCTAGGGAATACACCGGGTACGGAGACTGGCCAGCTTCCGGGGATTTTTGAGCCAGGAGCAAAGTCCGATCTTCCACTCTGCTCCTGCGACATTTGGAAGGTCCCTCGAGGCATTGTTAGGCAACGCTGAGTTTTCCGATTTTAATTCTTTATTATTCCAAAATCCCCGCCTCAGTATGATCGAATGATCAGATCATACGCTTTGGCTATGGGGAACGTTTCTCGTGACATGTATCATACTTCTTGGACCAACCGTGCTTTTTCTGAACTTTCCAATTCCGTGACTTATGATCCCTTCTGCTCCAATCCAGCTTCAACTAATCTCCCTGGTGTGAAACTGCGAAGTCAATACAAACCGGCTCATCGCAAATATCGCCCGGTCCCAACTTATAATCCTGATCCCGCCGCACAGGAGTTTAAACAACTCCCACTTCCGAAAAATCTCACTTTTCCTACTCCTCCTCCCCCACTCGAAAACCTAAATTTTGGAACAAGAGTAACGAAGGAAAGGCTACTAGATATGCTGTCACGCATCGAGCCTGGGACCCTTCTTCCGAACGAAACTAACCTTTTAGCCTGGATTGTGACTCAAAGAGAATTTGCCTTCACCTGGGATCAAACCGAATGAGGTACCTTCTCTTGAGATTACTTTCCTGACTACGAGATTCCCACAATAGAGCATACGCCGTGGCAACGAGCTCCCATCCGAATTCCACACGCCATAGTCGACGAAGTCATCAAGGAGATCAAAAAGGGCGAACGCGGTGGAAGGTTCGAACCTATGAAATCCAGTTATCGTTCAGCTCTGTTTGCGGTCAAAAAGAAGACCGGTATACGAATCGTTGTCAACCTCGAAGAGTTGAACGCGGTAACAATTCAGGATGCGAGTTTGCCTCCGAATGTCCATGAGTTTGCTGAATGGTTTTTAGGAGCTTCCGTGTACGCATTACTCAATCTCTTTTCAGGATTCGATGCTACTGTGGCGGCGAAAATTAACCGAACACGCAAAATATCACCTTGTAACGGCCATAGCGGGGCGAATAGCACATATTACAATTTGTGCTTGGAGGCAATATTGTAGCCCTTTCGATTCCGCAGATGGTCCACTTTTCACATTTAAGAAATACTTACAAATGGTAGATTTATAGGTCAATACGTACAAAGCATCAAATTTTATGATGTAATTTTTGTGAATTTTGACTCTAATGAGCTTTTTTCAATGTGTTCCTAAGCTTTTCTTGCGATTATTTTTGTACAGGACTATTATTGGGACCATAAGGCTCTTATATCATGGCTTAAATCCAGAAGGAACATGCCATATTGATGCATCAATTGCAGATGTTTATTTTTACCAGAAATTACAATAGCAGATAAATGAGGGCAAATCATGGGAAGGTTTAGTGGGTGATTCTATAGCATCTTGAGTCCTAAAGTGATCCCATTTTACAGAATTAAATAATATAGGAAATTCATTGAATTATAGCTTAAGAAACTTCAAGTAGCAATTTTTCTGGGGTAATTTTGAGTTTAATGGCCTTAATTTGCATGTTTTTGAACCTTTTCTGCTGATATTTTTTTCTGGTCAGACTCTAGGGATGCATATACCTTCATAACACAAGTTGGGTCCATGAATGAGGCCATTTTCCATGTTCAAAAACACAAATCTTCCACAATTATTTTCGAAAATCTGCCCTAAATAAAAATGTGAGCTTGTATTTAGCCTGTGGTGTCTGAATTCAAGCATTGAGGCTGTGATGGGGTTCTTTGATGCTGGAGGATATCTATGAATCATTTTGGATGGTACAGTCACTCTATGTACTGAAGACAAGAGGCAAGAAATTCTTAGTCCCTAGTTGGGCCATATTTCTGGGATGGTGGAGGCTCTTTGATCAGAACCAAGACTAGTATGATGAGGCCAAGATGTATTATGGAACTATATGCATCCCTAGAGTCTGTTCAGAAAAAAACATCAGCAGAAAAGGTTCAAAAACATTCAAATTAAGGCCATTAAAATCGAAATTACCCCAGAAAAATTGCTACTTGAAGTTTCTTGTGCTATAATTCAATGAATTTCCTATATTATTTAATTCTGTAAAATGGGATCACTTTAGGACTCAAGATGCTATAGAATCACCCACTAAACCTTCCCATGATTTGCCCTCATTTATCTGCTATTGTAATTTCAGGTAAAAATAAACATCTTCAATTGATGCATCAATATGGCATGTTCCTTCTGGGTTTAAGCCATGATATAAAAGCCTTATGGTCCCAATAGTAGTCCTGTACAAAAATAATCGCAAGAAAAGCTTAGGAACACATTGAAAAAAGCTCATTAGAGTCAAAATTCACAAAAATTACATCATAAAACTTGATGCTTTGTATGTATTGACCTATAACTCTACCATTTGTAAATATTTCTCAAATATAAAACGTGGACCATCTGCGGAATCGAAAGGGCTACAATATTGCCCCCAAGCACAAATTGTAATATGTGCTATTTGCCCCGCTATGGCCGTTACAAGGTGACATTTTGCGTGTTTGGTTAATTTTTGCCGCCACAGTAGATGGGTCACAGTTTCATCTTGACCTATGCAAGCCTTTCATTCACCCGCTGGAGCGAAACAACAAGCCACTCTGGTCCAGGGTTTCACCAATTCGATGCAAGAATTCCAACGTTGTACGAGACATGCAACTTTCCACGTCAGAGACTTCGTCCGAGTCTTTGTTGATGATTGTGGACTCAAAGGACCAAACTCGCGATATGGAGATGAAGAGATCTACCCCGGAACCCCGGAATTCGACGTTTCATCTGGGAATATCTCGAACGCCTAGACTTGTTATTGGCGACCCTCATCGACTCCGGCATGACCGCCTCAGGATCGAAAGCCATCCTAGCAGCCTTCCTACTCAGGATCATTGGGTCAGTCGTGTCTCTTGAAGGATGGCATATGGAGCCCTCCATGGTCCGCAAAATATTGGATTGGCCTATCCCAACGTGTATAACCGAAGTCCGAGGATTCCTTGGCACTGCTGGCGTGGGATGACAATGGATTGAAAAATTCGCACTTATCGCTAAGCCCATGACGGTTTTACTTTGTGATCTAAAAGAAGTTGACTTTATCTTCACGGATAGTACTCTAGACGCATTCAAGATACTCAAGAATCGGATCTCATCTTCACCTGTCCTCATTGTCATTGATTACCCCGCTGCCAAGCTGATCACTCGGAAACCTAGGGATTCCGACAAAGGTTTGGTAGTGGTGGGTGTCGATGGTTGTTGGTCCGGAGCTGGATGGGCACTCTATCAAATACGAGAGAAGATCAAACGAATATCCGGATACAGAGGCTGCACCTTCAACGAGAGGGAACAAAATTATGGCCAACCGAAGACCGAACTGTACGCTGTCTACCATGCCTTCAAGGAACTGAGGCATCGAATCTGGGGAATCCACTTCCGCCTCGACCACAACGCTATATCACTCGCAAAGATGCTCAAGGATCCGGATGATGTTCCAAACGCCCCGATTCTCAGATGGGCAGCATGGTGCAGACTATTCTCATTCGAAACTAATCACGTCCCAGCTACATCGCACAAGTTAGAGGACGGACTGTCTTGTCGACCCCACGTGGAAGGCGAACATATCGAAACAGAGGAAGAACAAGAAACTTTCCTCGACTCTTATATTAATCAGGTTGGGTGGGAGGCCGAGTATCAAAGAATCGTATCTCGTCTGTGAATTGACGCTAAGTACCTCTTCGATCTATTTTCCATCCGCTTTGCTGCTCCGTACGATCTTGCATGGGATACCACTGTGGAACTCCCCTCAGTTGGTTCCTCTGTCGGTCCTCAATCGCCTACGTTTGGGGAAGGGGGAGTTTTCTCGTCATTAGACCCTAATCAACCGTTTTCATTTTTCACTTCTTCATCATTGCGTTTCGTGAACAAATCCACTACGAGGTACTTACCGGACTTTGATTTTAAGGTTCCAGTTCCTCGAGTCAAGGAGTGTTCCATTGGTGGCGAAAAGGTTGCCATGGAGCTCACCTTCTATGAACAATTCCAGTCCGTGGGTATTGTCCACTCTTCAGCCGTGGGTATCTCTTCGAAGAAGGACGTACTCGATTCGCAAGAGCATTGGAATGAAATAAAGGATTTCTTAGGCAAAGGCAAAGTACCCTCCTCTATCATTTCTGAACAAAATCGTCTCACCTTTTACAAGCGAGTAAGACATTTCATCCTTCGGGATGGACGACTATTCATTCTGCCAAGGACTACAAGAAAGTCCGAGGCACTTCCGAGACTCGTTGTCGAAGATGTCTCTAAGCGAGGGGAATTGATGGCCCAAGCTCATAATGAGACTGGCCATCGTGGACGCGACGCTACTTATTGCTTTCTCCTTGACAGGTTTTACTGGCCAGCAATGTATGAGGCGGTCTCGTACTTCGTCCGCTCTTGTATCAAGTGTCAGAAACTCATCCGTCCTCTCCCTACAGTCCCATTGAATATATCGTGGCAATCCCCAATACTTCAACATTTCAATCTCAACTCAATCCACATGCCTACCGGAATTGGAGGCTTCAAATATATCATTCAAGGCGTCGAACCCAACATCCTCTGGCCGGAGGCGAAGCCATTAGTCACTCTCAAAGCGACATACGTAGCTAAGTTCATCTATCAAGAAATTATTTGTTGTTTTGGTTGCATCCCAGCTATTACGATGGACAGAGGACCAGAGTTCATGAAGGAAGTCCGCGAGCTTTTGACTTCGATGTACAGGTGCCAGATCGTTATCTCGACACCGTACCATCCTCAAGGGAATGGGGTAGTGGAACGGAATCACGTTCCGTTGGTTGAGGCGATTGTCAAAGCTGCAGGGGACGCAATAGGGACTTGGCCTGATTGGGTCGCGACTGCCCTTTTTGCCCTTCGAATCACCATCTCTAGAGCCACGGGATTTTCTTCTTACTTTCTCCTATACAGTGTGCATCCTCTCCTTTCTTTCGACGTTATGGAGCCCACCTGGCAGACCCTCGACTGGGACAAGGTGACCTCGACTTCAGACCTCATTGTGATCCGCATGCGTCAGCTCGCTAGACGCGATCCCAAACTCCGATTGGCATATGCTACGATTCGGGCTTCTCGACAACATGCAATCGATGATTCCCTCAAAAGGAACAATGGGAGATTCGATTTTCATGAGTACGAGGAAGGTATGTATGTTTGGCTCCGAGAGTCCCAACTCGAAGAGCAGAAAGGGAATAAAGAAGATTGGACGTACTCTGGTCCGTACATCATTCACCAGAAACGAGACCATGGATCGTATGTGCTTCGGGAGCTCGATGGAACCATTATGAAAAGGCATGTCAATACTCAGAGACTATGCTTATTTTTCTTTCATCCAGATAATCAAACCTTAAAATCACGCCTTCTGACACGTCCGAAGCCTAAGGAAGCTGCAGTTAACACCGTGGAACTGGAAGACGCATCAAAATGCGACGAAATCGCGTCCAATTCATACACGCTGAGTTCTTGTGCTGCTTCTGTTAAAATCTACTCCTCCCAATACGATTCTGAATGGGAACCGATCTCTGATGAGATCTTTTGGATGTGAGGCTATGCCTCTGAATGACTAGCTGGCCACGAGGCAGCCAAGTCTTCTTTTTGGAATCTTTATTTTAACCTTATTTTAATCTCGTATTTCTTTCACTCTTCGTTTTTCCCCCTCACTCTCTCTAATCTTGTCGCCACAATGTCTTACTCCCTGCTCTATTCTCCTCAAAAAGCTTTTAGAAGCACCACCACCTCCCAAAACGGCCCATCGCTCGGTCGACTCATCTCTTTGCACGAAGGTTATGAACCTAACCCAGACACCGTTACCCCTCCGAGCTCGCCAACAAACGAGGTTACTCGCGAAGGGTTTAGGTTGTATTCAGACTCTGGTTCTTCTTTTTCCTTCGATCCAACTCTTCTCCTTTACAACTTAAAGGGCTATACAGGCTCTCCCTTCACAGACTTCACTCCCGTTATTCCGAGTTATGTTAATTCTACCTCTTCCAACGTCCCCTATTTCGCTTCCACAGACCTTTCCATCCCTAACAAGTATTTGCTGCCTTCCCCCGTCACGAGGAACGATCTTCTTTTCCCCATTACCATTCCCGGGGGTATGCGTTCTCAATTTGCTGTCCCTTTTTACTACTTGAACCCACAGATCACGAAACCACCTTATGATCCATTTGCTATCATTCCTGCATTTAATGTTCCCATTTCGAGATTGCTGACCGGACGCTCCATTGGGGGATCTATTAACGCCATTTTTCTTGCAGAAGAGAACGGACATGTTCTCAATGTTTTCCTTCGCCAACTCGCGGGCCAACCAAGAAGCATTTATCGTCTGAAACCAGACCTCAAGCTTCTCAACTTCCTGCAGTATCACTCAATCGTCAAGCTTCGTCCCGTGGCGCTCCCTCACTTCATCGCGCTAAAGGACCAGGTTTGAGGAGAAGTTGCATCTCTAAGCAATCTAGCCCTGATGGTAGATCCCGACACGTTGCCCACCGATTCGAAACAGGAGGTTATTGTGGCAGGTCAAGTATGGAGGATGCCAACGTGCAGGATTCGAGAGGTTCGATTTGGGATTAGCAGCTCCCTACAGTCCAAGTCCCATCCTTTGTACGCCAATAACGGCTGCGACTTTTCCCTTTACGTGCCAATCCACAACTTCTCGCCCACGTATGCGAAGACCCGAAGATGGAAGGACTCAAACGGGAGAAAGCACGAGCTTTCCTCCTCCGTCTGCTCCGATACCCTTGAACTCGAGTGGAACACGCCTTCCGCTGCTAGGACCTTCTCTATCCTAGGACCTGTCCACGATCGTCTTCAAAACAACTGGGAGTCATATCTCGAAGGACACGGTTCGATGTTCGTTGACTGTTCAGTTTGTGACTCGTACAGTCGTTTCGATCTATCCTTTCATTTTGTTTATGCGGTTACTGACTACTTTTTGCTTGGTGACGAGCTTGTTTCCTTAGAGTTTTACATCCATGTCTGGAGGTCTGACCCAGACCTCACATACGCCGAGATCGAAAGAGGAGTCGTCACCAAGGTTGCTCCAGATTGCTATCGTCCACACCGAGGCTGTATCAGCAGGAACGTGTTCACCACCATGCTGAAACGCTTCACCACTTTCAAGGATCCGTACGGTCAGAACGAAACCGTCTTCGATCAAGGTTCAGGAAGGGTCTTGACAGGGAAGAGGAATATCGTGGAAGAAACGTCCTTCGTTCTGTGGTTCACTAGCATGCTTCGAGATAGGGAACTGGTCTGGTTGATGGAGCCGCGCATGTTTACAAAGTGGATCGATTGCTGTTGCAACTACGAGTGGGCGCCTCAGCACAGTTTGCGTATTGATTGGGCCCACCGTTTCTGGCCTACCTGGATCGACAGGTTCCTGGGTTTCAAAAATTTGCCTACAGAGACGAGGGAGAACGGATGGAAGGTATCGAAGAAGGACTTGACAGTGGAGGAGGTTTTGGAATCGGTAAAGAAGGCGTGAGGTGTGATGTCGAGGGAAGGGCAGTGGGTGCCGTATGTTTTTGTCTTTCTCGTCTCTCATTTTCTTTCCTTTTGTCATTTCGTCTTTCCTTTTCCTTCTTTTACTTACCTTCTTGATCCCGAGGTCGGTCTCATAAGTACCCTCCTCTGTGGAAGGGACGCGTACACGACCCATCGAATCCGGACAACGTGACCATTCCGTGCCTTGGGCGCTTTCCTAAATCCGACTTCTCTCCCTTACTACAACAACCGCCAAAAACTCTTCTCTGTCAACTTCTCCTGACGTGCTTCTTTCTGGACTCGATGCCCCCGACTACGAACACAACTTACCAATATCCTGTACCTACGCTGAAGACTCGAGGAGGAGAGAGGAGGATGAAGCACCCGGTCCAACACCAGGGTACCTTCGCCTTGAGCAAGCGTTGCTGAAGCTTGAGGGCCTTCACACTGTACCCTGGGGGATTGCGCTAATCGGTAGCCCGGTGTTGATTCCGAATTTATCCAAATCGGGTTGGATGGCACTCTTCTTTCCGGATAATTCTAATCGGAAACCCCATTTGGAGTAGAAACCCCAAATTATTGTTGAGAAACCCTGGCAGGTCACACATTGGTCACATATTGTCACATCAAGTAACAACATTTTTGGAGACTCCAGAACTCAACCAGAACTCATCCACAGCCCAATGTAGCATTAATAGCAAGTCTGTGACTCAAGTCTCAGGAGTCATGTCATGGGAGACACTCTACACAGTAAATACTTAGTATTGATTGTTACTGAGGTACTCTTGTTAACAGTCATTAATCTATCTCTGTGACTCACAGAGAGAGCCAGGAACAGGCAGGGAAGTTAGACTGTGGCATTTGACACTGAGTGAAAAGGAACTACATTTGGGGCAGACAGGGAGCCTTGGGTCAAGTCACAAGTGCCATGCAAGGCTTCCAATGTTGTAGACTACTCTATATATCATACATACTGGATTATGGAATGATCTAGTGTTGAATTAGACATGAGGAGACAGTGAGAAGAGCAGACAAAATGTCTACATTTGGGGCAGGCAAGGGTGAGCAGACACACTTGTAAGTAATCTGAATCAAACTCATTGCATAGTCCAAGCACATTCAAAGCACAGTCCTGAGCCAAGACTCAAGTAAGAGAGCTTTGAAGTAGCCCAGAGGCATCCAACGTCATAGAAAATGGATGTGACAAATACGTGACAATGGTGTGATGGGTTTCTGAATAACAATTTGCAAGAAACCCAGGGTTTCCACTCATAATGGGGTTTCCCATTAGAATTATCCCTTCTTTCCTGCTTCGAATTTATTTCACGTTTCAGTCAATTTTCAGTACTTATAATCTGTGACCTGAGTTTGAGAATCCATTTGTTTTCTTGGCACCCTACGATACAGCTTCCTTTTTACTTTGCGTTTCACTCAGATTTTTGATACTTATACGCGAACGTTCGAGAAATGTAACCATTCATTTTTGCCCCCAAACCACCATCGTTGTGAAAGGCCATCGTAGCCAGCAAATTCGTCTCCTGCTCAGCTTTTCCTCTCAGTTCTCTCAAACCGGATCCTTGAATTAACTTTGTTACTTCGAGATCTACATACTTCTGTACGAACCTCGAGCCTTACTCAAGAAAGGTTTGGTTCTGCCAGCTTCTACGCTAGGTACACCTCTTCCATCTCTCTCACTCTCTTCTCTGCTCTCTGCTTGGTCCAGATGCTCTGCAGACATCTGTACCTCCCCTTTCTCAGGTAAACGCTCCCGCTCCTAGCACGACTAGGTTCCTCTTGTTCTCCCAGAGAACAACCCTTCCTTCTGCAAAAGTAGCATCTGTTGCTCATTATCCATCAAGACATTAGTGATTGTATGGGAGCCAACAAAATTGTGAAGTATCGAATAAACAGAATGCTTAATTGCAGGCTCAGAAAAGAAGTGGCCACCCAAGGCGATGCAATCTTGGAGTGTGGTTACACTATGAACTGTTCCTGGCCGCATGAATCTATAACAAAAGCGAGTTTGAGTAGACTGGTGGAGCAGAGCAACAACAACGCACAGCATGCTTCCAGGATATAGTAGTACAGAATACCAGTTCCAGCCCCTAGCGTAGTTGCGACCGTCAGCCATTTCACCCGCATACGCAGCTGGATTAGCAATCTCTTCTTCCTCGGTTTCCCTCGGTGGAAAAGCTATATCCCACTTCTTCAGCCCATCTTCGATAGCCACCCAAGTGCATGTTCCAGGGCGGTCTACATGGGGAGGATGAACTGCATCGGCCTTTGCTAACAGACCCCAATTCATGATCCGCACTGGGATGTTGGTGGGAAATCCGTCGTACGCAGAGACAGCGGCGCGTAGGTCAGTGGCCAGTTGGATAGGAGCTGGTACCCCCCCACTAAGTGGGTTATCAAGACTGTTGACGTTTTTGGAAGTCTCAAGGAATTCCCGGAAGGATGCCCGCACAAAAACAGCATCAGGCCAGCGGGGGTCGTATCTTGAGTTATCTAGATGGAGGTTACTGTGTTAATTCTGGAATATTACTATTAATGAGACAGCTTACCATGCATATCCCTGAGCTCATCAACTCCACCCCATTCTTCCAAACTAGTAAGGTCACATTTGAGGCGGGTTGGGCGCCCACTTACTACTATTGCGGGGTAGTGGCGGAAAATATCCTGCAAGTCCTTTGCTGAGGTCTTGAGGAAGTCTGCAAAATCCAACGTGTAGATTGGAGAGCTATTTAGAAGCTTAGCAGGCGTCAGAAGATTAACAGGACTTGTCATCCCATCCGCCCATTCTATAGGTCTGCCAGTAGGGAGACCGTTTTTGCTCCTCACAACATCCACGTGCGCAGCAAGCTTTTGAAGATCTTTGGCGATCTGAGAGCTCTACATACCGTAGTCAAAGGATAAAGGTTATCTCAAGAACCGTGATTAGTAGCCTGTTTACGTACATAGTGTTTTCCTTCATACTCATAATACTTGGTGTGATCAGCTGAGTAAACGTGTATAGCAGGTGAAGGTTCACGCTAGAACAATAATCAGTAAAAATTATGGCTCATCAATTCGTCATGGGTCATACCTCCTTGTCACCGTGGACTTCAAGTCTAGGGACCTGCTCACAGTCCTCCCCAATATCCATATCGTCGTTGTTATTGACTACATCCCTTTCAGTAGTTTTCGCAGTCCTCTTCTTCCCTTGAGATAGCTTTGGGCGCTTTGGTGAAGGACCTTCGCTATCAGAAGGCCTTTTAGCCTTGATGCGCTGGGATGATCGGATGACACGAGGAAGGGAACCAGAGGCATCGTCAAAATCTGGACCAGGGGAACCAACGGTAGGTGTTGGGGATTGCTCAGGTATAGGCTCGGAAATGTTGCGGTGATTGTCAGACACAAGACCGAAAGCAAGACGGTGAGCAGATGACGCAGGTGTCTCGGATATCGCCCTAGGTGGCTCTTCAGTACCAACACTATCAGGTCCAGGATCGATATGAACAGGCGGGGGATACGATGAGGAAGCATCTGAGTTCATACGGTAGATAGCTTCATCGCCAGTGCCTGAGATTGCTTGCATAACGTTCCAACTCCCAACACCTTCCGAGCTCGACGGATCCATGGCTTCAACTCCCCCTCGGAGCCGATGCGGGTCATCAGGAGCACTATTCAACCCAGACACGGACCCTAAATGTTCGGGGGGTTCAAAACTTGGTGAAACACGATTGGACAACGAGGATATGGTCTCGGGGGTTCCAAACGGTGAAGATGATGCAGATACAGGCTCGGCAAGTTTACTAGGATCAAAAACGGGTCCATGATCTACAAACCCAAGGGTTTCATACGATGAGGAGCTATTCGTATGATGGATAGCTTCATCATCAGTGTTCGAGGTCGCTCCCATATCATTCGAACCTCCAGCACCTGCCGAGTCCGACTGATCGAGCAGGGCACTATTCAAGCCAGACGCAGTTCCAGGACTTGGGAAAGCATCAGTAGACAACAAGGATAGGGCAGATGGACGCTCGGGAGTTCCAGACGGTAAGGATGACACAGGTATGGACTCGTCAAGTTTACTAGGACCAAAGACTTCCCCAAGACCATAGACTTCCCCAAGACCATCACCGCTTCCAACTTCTTCGTCATCATCTGGAACCATTTGCGGAACACTTGATGCACTATCTAGGTGCAGTCCATCATCTGGGCGTGGATCCACGGCTGCTCCATCGCCGCTACCTATGCCTATTGGTGAAATAGGAGCGTCGTTGGATTGCAGAGGGTCAACCACCCGCTCTGGTTGAACGGTGTTTAAGCCCACACCACTCAATACAGGCCCGGTTATAGGACCAGCGCCTGCAAGCGGAGGGAAAGATCTTGGATTTCTTGAACCAAGAAGAAGGGGGAGAGAGCGAGACGATGGTGATGCCTGCGGTGAATACAGACTACTGTCGTTGTTCGACCAGTGCTCTGCGGGAACAGAAGAGCCTGACAGTTCTTCTTCTTGCTTAATTATGGCGCCCGAAGCTATACTAGCATATGAGTACATTAGCGACACGCAAAGAATGTTGACTGTACCAGGGAAGAAGAAGCCTGTGTGATCACGGATGGGGTCAAATTTCTCCTTGAAGTAATCATGAAGTTTGGTTTTGTTGGGGCGAAAAGAACCAAGGATATTTGGCTCCACAATACTATCCAACACTCGATCCATCATCTCCTCGGCACTAAGTTGGCATCGGGCAACGAGATAGAGATTTTTCCAAATCAGGGTTTCTATCTCCCGCAGTGAAGCAGGCTTAATATCGCCTAGACTCATCATAAACTAAGAGTTGTGAATGAGTAATGATTACAGTCTGATAGAGAACACGAGAACTTACAGAAATGTAATATTGCCTCCCAAAGCGCGAAGATTGCAGCTGGCAAGTTCTGAACAAGAGAATGGGAGAAATGGCGAGACAAGAGAAGAGCGGTGCTTGAAACTCCACCAGGGAAAGATTCAATGTTGTCAGAATGTTGGAAAACCTCCCATTCGTTTGAAAGCTAGAAAACAGACTGAGTTAGTACAGTATATAGAAAATCAAAAAGGACATACTCCGCGTTCTGCAGGCATTTCTCAAGTTGTGCAGGGAAATCTTTATCCATGGGTACATCTACGACTCCCTATGTAATAAATGTCACAGATGGAAAATCAATCAAGAAAAAAATCGACCTACCAGAGTCATTATGCTGAGATACGATGCTGCAAGTTGGATGTTATGTATGATGTTTCCAAGAGCTTTCGATTGGATTGCCTCGGTGAGATGCCCTAAGTTTTGGACAACAGATGCGGCAACTTTTTGGGACACATTCTGAGGAGAGGATTGCTTGGTGATAATGGGACCACGAGAACCAGAGACAGGCGTATTCGTATTCCAACGTGCAATAACAGCCTCTTCGAATATTGTGGGCCAGCCATCCTTTTCAGTAATTACCTTGGCCTAGAAAATGTTCGATGGTACCAAGGTCAACAAAAACAGAGGCTTACTATTCTTATCAACTTGTTTGTTAAATCAGATGACATCGCTGACCGAGGGATTTTGCCTTGAACGCTTGACGATCCAGAGAGTACAGTGTAGAGTTTGAAGCCAAGAATTGGGCCAATGTAAGAGTTCCAGGCTTGGTTCTCAGTTTTCTGAGGATCCTCTTCTCCCAATAACCTTTGCCATGGTCCATGTTTCTGTCTCTCGGAGCAGTAGGCATCAAGTGAGCGTGAAATTATCTGAGCGAAAGGACACTAAGCTAAATAAGTTATATACAGTGGATGGCGTACAGAGAGCTCGTCCTGGGGACATATTTGTTCATATTGACCTTCCCTTGGCAAAAACGTCAGGACAATCGAGAAAAGCTTTGATGATGATACTAAAGAGCCTGGAAAAGAACAGTAAGTACAAGAGGATTAAAAAAAGATATGCCCCTCACCAGGAGCCCCTGAGAGGGAAAGCTGGCTGGCCGACATTGAAGAAAACGAGTCAGAAGGAAGTCACGTGCTCGTTGCAACGATGCTTGCCCATGTTTGGTCTCCCATTTGAGTCCGGATCAAGCCTCGGCTGCAAGATATTTGGTTAGACATTTCAAGAGGCAAACAAGAACAAGGAGCATGAGAGAAAGGGAGAAAGGGTCAGGACCACATGGGGAGATTGTTCTATTAGATATGTGAATGGTTAGCCAGTTAGAGCTTATTATTCATGAATAATGTCCAGCAAAACATGGACACTGCAGCTCTGCTAACCGATTCTGTAGTCTAGCTGCGAGTTCGAATCTCCCCAGTGTCATACATAAAATCTGTGAAAGTAACTTTTTGATTGAAGTATTTTTACACATCCACATGAGCATGACTCGTTCTGTACGTTTATTTTTTCTTGGACCTTTATCTTTCCAAACATACTATTACTTTTTCCTCTCTCGCTCGAATGGTCTGGTGGGGAGACCTGAAGCTGTGAAGAAGGATGCTTTGAGTCGTAGACGACCGCATAGTGGTGCTCCAGAGCAGACCACGAAAAATAGCCTCTTCGCGGCCACTGTTATTTCAGAAGCCTTCCCATAGCTGAGTAAGATCCAGATAGGCTCGCTGTCGAGATAATGCATTGTTAGGGTTGATCCATCGATGAGGTCTTTCTGGGGTATTAGGTGCCGTGGGTATATCTAGCAATGACCGGATGAGCGTTTGAAAGGATGAACGAGATTTTGTTGGGGAATTACCAGTTTTTGGCTGTGCTGCAAGTGCAACCAAGCCTGAGTTCCCTTGCCCTAGCTGACGGCGTGCGGTATACCGTGTTCGCAGTATGGTGTGGAAACTAATCTCAACATCATGTTTCCAGATGATTCGACGTCTCTTTTGGCGCAAGCAGCGAAGGCCTGTGGACCAATGGTGTAGTGGGAGATGTCAGTGGATGAGAACACCTTCCACAGGTATTGAATAACGGACCTTTTCTCCAAGCTTTTTTGCGAGATAGAGCAAGCGGTAGCCAGATTCGTTTAGACATAAGGGAAAACAGATATCAACGAGGTACTTATATGGCCCAAGCTTGTGACTCAAGTCAATCGAGTCATAATGTTTCAATTGACGAGCTTCATCCTCATCGTAAAAATTGAATCACCCCCTGGAGTAAAGCCAGCAAACTCGTAATTCTAAGAATTAAATACAAGACTTAGAGGCCGCAATCATCCAACATCTCTTGTGCCAGCCTCAGACGTTTCCCTACCATGTTGTTTGTAAACATTAGTCGATTTGATAAACAGCCCTCTCCCTGGACCTCCCGGAACGCTAGGACATGCTGTAAGTGCCAGAGTGTATGGACTCCACAGTCGAAGTGATTAGGTTGAAAGGGTACCTGCAGCAGAGTATTCAGCGATTTGTGGGGTAGAACAGCTACAGAAATGCACCTTAGTGTGAGGATCGCAAACCCACTGCGTCAAGGGAGCATTTTTCAGCTGCACTTCCTCACCTCTCTCACGGCCCAGTAGTTCCGCGAGCCACATTAAGACCTGCTCACATTAAAGCGTATCAGACGTGCCCAACAGGTCCTACTTAGTAGCCAAAGAAATCTTACAAGCATGAGGCCTGTATTTTTGCGTAATAGAACAGGCTTTCGTTGGTTAAGAAGACAGGTTTCTGACCAGCTGTCGTAAATGTGGATGCGTTTGCGGCGAAAATCAATGTAAGCAGAATACCAGTGTGAACGGTTTTCATTGATTGGGATAAACACCGAGTCCCACCCCATATTGAGACACAAACTCTTCTTTTGTAATCTGAGTGAGCTATTTTAAGGATCGAAGGAAAGCAACTCACATCAGCCCTGCGACACCACCTAAGCGCTGTCTCTTCATCGTCCAAAGTCAAAACCCCATGTTTTGCCTGAATACATGAATTATCTTCGTCATCGAAAAGGACTTTACAAGCGAAGAACGTGCTAAGCCCCAAAGTAGATGATCTTGAGCACCATTTCTTGACAAAGTAGTTTATAACCTCGTCGTTAAGCCATTCTCGAGCGCCCAATGTTTTGAAGTCGGAGAAAGAGATGTTGGGTAGCTTCCCTTCTAAGAGTTTTTGATTAAGGCGTATCTGTGAAGTGTATGAAATGTCAATTGTCTCGCCATGCTTGAAGCAATTGCACTCACCTCCCTTACCATGGATCTCAACTTCACCTCCGTCCAAACAGGATCTCTGTCTAAAACTTCATAGAACGTTGTTTCTGTGAAGTTTCTCAGGTGGATAACCTTTTCCCTCAAGTGTCGCAGGTTATGGAAGGTGCCTAGGACTACCCTGTCAGATGGTACAGTATTGTGGCTCTCGAGGCAAATATCAAATGTGCTCTGTAGAGCAGGAAGAGCCGCAAGCTCATTTCCAAGCGCCAGTAGTTGCTTAATCCGCAAAAGGTGGTTCGCATAGAACTGGTCATCCAACTCGGTGGAAAGTGCTGCAAAGTGTTGGCCCATGTAGTTCATGTTTGACACAGTGAGCAGAAGCTGTGCAGACATTTTTGGGATATAGCGTTGGCAGCTGGCAATGAGTGTGGATAGTTGGGAAAGAGATGTCGCCGTACAGGTTCTGACTTTTCCGTATGGATTGCAATCCACAAGTAAACATCTCCAGTGGTGATCCTAAGCATATCAGGTCAGTATCGAGGAAGTACAAGGAAGAAACACACACCTCGTCCATTGCTTTCAGAGGGGATCTCGGTGACAAGCGTGAAATTGGTGGTTCGCTGCTTGCTTGCGCTTTTTCTCATCATTTCCGAGTCATCTACGAGCGCTTGTTATTGGTAATAGGAAGATTATCCGAAAGAATCAAGATGCAGATTCGAACTTGGACACACAAGTATATCCAGTCGATCTCTTCGGGGCGACGTGCTCAATGATCTCCCCGCTTAAATACATTAAATGAGGACTCGCGATTCGGATACATTGCGGTTCAAAACAGGTATGTACATGCGCCTTCTGCCTAGCGGTGACAATGACCGAAAACTACTCAACAAAGTCCCTAACATACTCCTTCCGATGCATCATGCGACAGGAACCTTGGTACTGAAACCGTTAAGTGTCGGAAGATCGGATCCCGACTGATTCCCATTTCAACGCAACAGTGAAGACAAGGAGGTCTTCGATTTTTCGCTGCTGACCAGAAATCAGCCTGTACCAATCCCGGGAGAAATGAACTTTTCTTTAGAGCCATGATCAATGAGTTGGTCACTGGATACACCGACTTCAAAGAGTGTTGTGTATCACCTATAACCAGTTTCCGCAGTGAGACAACATTGTAGAGCGCGCTGAGGAGCTCGACATCGGTCATGGAAATACCGATCAACTCCAGCGTAGAGAGACTTTGCCCAGACGTTTGAAGAAAGTCTGTCAGCTGCGTATTAATCGTGTAAGAAGTTAATTTTTGGAGCCATGGGCTACCAGTCGATTGTTCGTTATAGACTGTCCAATTGTCAGGAATGATATCCTCCTCACTTGCATCAATAGCAAGATGCTCCAGATGCGGTGCTTTTATCGACGTGAGAGCATTCTGAACGTATCTTTGCCTGCTCTCGACCACAAGATACATAGCATGAAGCTCCTTTAAAACCACGGGGGGCCCCAAGGGAGGCTGATCCCCCCACAGTACCTCATGATCCCACTGCGAGAGATCAAACCTCGTATTGATCAAGGTGAGATTCTCGAGCTGTAAACATCCACGTAAACACGGCAGATAATCGTTGGATATATCGAGCTCGACACTGCTGAGCTTTTCCAGGGAGGGGATATCGTGTGGAGCGAGACCAATAGAATATCGCAAGGAGGAGAGAGCAGGCATGCGTTCAAGTGCCCAGTCCAACGACTCGCTATGGCTGACGAGCCTTATATCAAAACTTTTAACTAAGGAGAAGTCGTACTTTCGTAAGAGGCCGTTCAAGGTATCGCTCCACCATGGGGTGTCAATGGTCAATGACCGAATCCTCGGAGCGCATTGGATGAAGAGATTTTCGAGCTCTTCAACTGTACCGTCGCCCAAGTCGTCGCTGAGACGAGCCTCCATGCTCAAAGGGTAATCTTTAGAATGGAGTAGATACCACTCCATCGTCTCCCGTCTGTAGTGGAATTTCGCCAAATTAACAGCGAAAGTAGACCATAACTTCGGAGAACTGAAGGCAATCGCTCTCCACCTCTGGCAGGTTTGCGATATAGCAATTACTGGGCGACACCAGTGTATTTCTGTCACCTCGGCAGCCTTCAGGAAGATGAGATGGAAGATTTCTGGAGGGATGCGTCTGAACGCAGATTTTTCACGTAGAATCGTCAGCCGGAGGTCAGCGACACGACAATACTCGGTATTAATTAGAGCCTTTGCAGTGGCTAGGGTGGTAATGATTGAGTCTATTTCTTCAATCGTTGTAGCTGTGAGCGAGGAAGAGTAAGATACTGTTTCCTGTCCTTGGCGCAAGTGGAAGGTGGATGTCATGCTGGGCCCAATACAAGATGATTGTTGACGTTACGGAGAAGAAATTTTGAACCAAACCAACCAGCATGTTGATATTTCGATTGTCAAATGATTCCTTTTGGTTAATCAATGGCCAAAATGGCCAATCGGCCAATGGGCGTCTAATGCCTGTCGGAGATTTATTTTTGCCCTTTATAGCTTTAACGGCATTAGAATGTCATGATAACGGCCTGGTTAATCCATATTATCAGACCCTTATGACTGAACGCTATGTCTCACGAAAGTTTTCTGCGCTGGGCTCTTCATTTCTCACCCGGACGGCCCAAATAGCTCGAAAATGACTAGGAGATTTGGGTGGCTTAGATAGTCTTGGTGGAAAGATGCATTTTGTGCATTACGCCGTTGTTCATGCTTTGCGTGAACCGCTGACACAGTTTTATAGACTTTAAATTCGCGAATTAGCTGTACTTATTATTAGGATCTCAATACAGAGTCATTTCCTTGATTTCTTGTTCTGGTCCATTCGCAATAGATCGATGAAAGCTGGCCCCGAATCTTCAATGAGCCACTACTTTGACCATGTTCGGTACTTCCTTTACACCGCTTCTTTATCTTCTTCATCTTTCCCCCTTCCTTTATTCTGACATCAATCATTGTTAATCTTGACTTTGCAGGTAATGGTCACAGAACATGCAATCCTTACGGTATATCCCGGACGAAGATGAGCGAATCAGGAATTGGGATTGCTATTGTTTGCTTCAACATCTCGTCATACTTCTCCAGCATCGCCAGGCTCTCCGGTTCATCTTCCTGCGTATCAACATGGCCATGAACACGAACGACTTGTCGAAAAGTCAATCGCAATGACGAAGCCTCAGCCGCAATTACCTCCTTCCTCTGCTCCCAGTATGTTCGGCGTGGCCCAGACACATGGCCTTTGGACCCTGCATTCTCATGATCTCACATTCCCCGTAGAAACCGTAATGGTTCTTTTGCTGTGCTGTTCTTCCAGGTGTGATGTGATCGGGATATCCCGGTCAGCGCTTAAATCCCTTTTGGATTGTATTCTGCCTTTCCTGCTTATGCAGGGTCCAGGGGTTCCTTCCTCATATCACATCTTTTCCATTCCATCATGTCGGAGTCTCGAGTTGAGCATCTGCAGCCAGCACGTGGCTTTTTCCGACCTTCTATTTTCTATGCCCCAAGTGCCTTTGTCACCATTTTTGACGGACTACCTATCACGGAAATAGATTCCATGCCCCAAGGTGCCCTTGTCGCCATTTTTGACAGACTACCTATCATAAAAGGGTCTTCCCAATCTTAGCACGCGTTTCCCGTATCTCGTACTTGTGATCGTGATATCACAATTTCCAGACAGAACCGTTGCCGTGTTTTCTTCGAGATATCACATACTCGATCAGCGAGCGTATGATTTTCTAACTGAAAACACCGCATTCCCATTTTTAGGAGATGTGAATTCCTTGGTTGGTACGAGGAGTACCTGCCCGGTGGAATTCCAATGTCTCGTTATAGCTTTTTGAGGTCCCCGCGTCAGAGATTCATCAGTCGAGCGTCCGTATTTGGTTATGATGTTCTCTGAAACCTAAATTTGTGGGCGCGTCTATCGAAAGATGCCCGTGCAGGGTTCATTCCTCATACAGGGTGCATCTTTTCCGCAAGAAGCACTTCCTTGCGTGATATGTCTGTTCCAGACGCCACAATTGGTAATCGACGGATCTCCCGCGTTTGAGAACTGAAGAAAGAACATGAACATGAGTTAGGAAGAAAGGAGTAAAAGTAAAAGGTGGAACGTACGCTGGGTAGAGACAGGAGTCCCATGGTCGCTCTCGAGCTCGAGGATGTCAACGATAGAAGTCTCTTCCTCTTCCTCGTCACCGTCCACGTCCTCGTCACCCGGTGAGCGCTTCAATCCCTTTTGGGATCTGATTCTGCTTTTCCTGCTTATGCAGGGTCCTGGGGTTCCTTCCTCATTTCACATCTTTTCCATCCCATCATGTCTGAGTCTTGACTTGTGCATCTGCCGCCAGCACGTGGCTTTTCTGACCTTCTATTTTCTATGCCCCAAGGTGCACTTGTCACCTTTTTTGTATCATATCAATAGATTTGAGTTGATGCCCGAATCTCGTCAATCACATCGGGACAAGTGCTGTACCGTGCTGATTTTGACTTTTTGTATCAACTGAGCAGCGCGAGACGGTAATCTAAGTAAAGGGTCTTCCCAATCTTAGCACGCGTTTCTCGTATCTCGTACTCGTCATTGTGATATCACAAATTCCAGACAGAACCGCTGCCATGCCTTCACTCAGGCTGAGATATCACATACTTGATCGACAACCACATCCCTTTCTTCTGAACCACCACACCACTCCGCCCAAAGATGATTAACTGCAGTCATTGCCATACAGAATTGATTCGTGTGCGCGCTTGTACAGGCTGCTTCTCTGTAGCTTACTGCGTAGGTGGTTTCTTCTTGATTTATCAAGCCCTGTTAATTGTTTGACACAATACTAGGACGTAAACTGTCAAAACCACGACTGGGGACCTCATCGCCAGGCCTGTAAAAACAAGAGGAATGAAATAAAATACAATTATACGATGTTTAATGGATTGACTCTTAAGAGTCGCGATTTATCAGAGAGCGTTGATGCAAAAAAATGTGTGTGGGTTTCATACAGTGTCTTGATTAATCTGATCAATTTCAAAGCCATTAATATATCCTGCAAGGAAAGAGCGAAAGAAGCAAAGGCTTGGGTCAAAAAGATCATGACAACTATCGAACAAGCAGGTGGGTATCCTAGTGGCCTCAACAACGGCGTGGAGTGACTTACGCTTCTTTACACAGGCCCGGGTGGCGACAGGGGGTGCTTGAATTTCTATCTCAAGGAGATGAACAACATTGTAGAATGCCTGCTTGTTCAACATCAAATTAACTCCGAAGGGATCAAAAATAGCGTCAGGGCGCTTCATCATTTTTCGAAAATTCAGGAGGTGTGTTTTCGCGTATCGAATTTAAATCTATCTGAAAAGGTCCTTGCTTTTAGGAATGCAAGCTTTATGTCGTTTGATTGATGTGGGTCTATTGTACTATAATTTCAGCCTTTAATGTTGTTGTATACAAGAATTGCATGAAGGCTCGTAAATGTGTAATGTTTTTGATATCGCGAACTTGCAAAGCATATTGCCCCAATGTCATGTTTTTTTAGTGTTCTCATAGAGGATTTTTAATCCAGCGAGATGATATCGACTTCGGTATATTGAGCAGTGCGACTGGAGCAGGTACCGAGGCAAAACCTCTAAAGTACCGGGGGAGAAAATGGGATAGAGATGGGGAGACAGGGTTATCCTGCCCATCATCGTTGTTTGTTTCGATGAGGGTGCCAGTGACTCAAACTTCGACCCAACCAACTTTCTAGCACGCTGCTCAGAAAGTTTTCGATTGGGTGAGGTGCAGTCGGCGGCGGGGTGCTCGCGGGAACCACGTTTTGAGCATTTGTGGTCTCGGGGGCAAGGGTCATTGTGGCAGCGTTTGTCATTCCAATTCCTGCAAGTTTCTTTCCGTCTGAGTTTCTCGGATGAAGCTGACGATTCTCCTTTAGAGTTAACATCCTGGACCTCGGACAGCAGCGCGGACAAAGTTCTCGAATTTCCAAGTTTCGTCGAATAGGACTCCACGTTGTTTCCAGATGTACCTGCGGGCAGCACGGTCAAACTGGATAACATGTCGAGATGTCTTGGAACGGGAGGAGTTGCAGGGGACAATGTTCTCTTTACCGTCAATGATGTCTTCTTCACCATCGGCATTGAATTCCTCAGAGAGGATGGTATCGAACTCGACATAGCTGTTGAGGAGGACATTCTTCCACTTGGAGGAAGGAAGGTTGGGGAGGTGGGGTTGGGACCTGATGAGTCGGACAGTCTCGTTGATGTCTCGACTATAGTTTTCGATTTTTCTGGTAATTGCAAGGTGCTTTGAGTTCGAAGTCCTCGTCCTCTTACTCGACCTGTACAAAATCGAATTGGGATTTATCCATCTTGGGTTTCTTGTATAGGCTGGAGGACTCGTCCTCTGATGCTTCCGGGGACGAGGATTGGCTACGTTTGAGAGCGGCGGACATGCGGTCCAGGAGGGAAGGGTTTCGTTGGGAAGACACACGTCGGAGGAGGACGGGCTCATCGTCATCGTCGCCGTTGCCAATGTCTTCTCCTCCAGCAACGGCGACTTGTTCGTGTTCAAGGCGAGCAACCAATTCTCGCGCTTCTTCAAGTTATTTCTCAAGATCGCGCTGTCCTCCGGGGTTGTTATTGCGCTCTGAGTTTCCGACTGCGAACCTCGTGAGTCGTTGCTCAGCTTCACGTTGGATTCGTCATGCTGGGTAAAGAAAGGGCGTTGGAGCATGGCATCGTATTGCTAGCGGTATGGAGACAGAAATGGGCCAAAGCTCCTGAAATGCAGCGCTCCGTATCTTCTCGAAAACGTTTGGACTGCTGGAAGTCATCGACGAAGGCTTGCATGGAGTCAGGAGTTCGGTAATGACTCTATTGTGCTCTGCAATCTCATTGGGGGTTGGTTGCGAGTGGCTCTCAGCAGGGTCTGAGGACTGCCCGTTGGCGCTATTGCCCTGCGAACCACTGGGATCCGCCGACTCGCCTATGCCCTGCTGACTGAATCTACCGCTGGATTCATTAGGTTGTGGGGATTGGGGTGTAGAACCTTATGGCTGAAAGGTTCCATGGCTCATAGTAGATGAGAAATAGATGAATTGATGAGATTGATAATACGCGAGACTGGTAGAGCGACGAGATGAGAGAAAATGTAAGTAATCTATACAAATGAAAGAGAGTTCAAGTCCGTACCTGGTAGAGCGACGAGATGAGAGAGAAATTGGAACTCTCAACGCTCTACCAGGGAATATATAGTCAGGTCGACTGCTTTGACCAGTCAAAGCAGCAGCAGGTCTGTGGCCGAACTGTGGACTAAGCCGTCAGTTATTGTGTCGGGACAATAAAGAAAGAGATGTGAGTAACTCACCGAATGAAGGGCGTGAGTGTCTGTGAGACTAGAACTTAGAAGCGCTAAGAGGACTTACTCTAAACATTAGTAATCAACCAAGGAATGGCCCATTGGGTTAGCAAAAAATCTTGCCAATTGTGTTGGTCACTCCAGGATGCTTACAACAGCAAACGCCCTTTTAAATTTGTACTCCCAGGTACTCATGGTACCTTTTATCCTTGGCTTCCTCCACCTGGGCTTCCTGACGACATATTGGTTGCTCTTCGACAAGAGTTGCTTGAAGCGTGTAAGAAGGTTGTTCGAATTCATTCCAGACAAAGCTCTGCTGGTTCTGCCACAGGCATTGAGGATATACCTGGTCATTTTTTTGAAGGTATCTGAGAATTGTCGATAGGATGGACTAGTACTCTAAATACACTGGACATTGATGTTGTATTAATTATTACCTTGTTATCGCTTTTTGTCATTGTATTCTGATGCTCATGTGACACAAGACTTGAGTACGAGATTTCGGGGTTGCGAGCAGAAACAGTTAACCAAACAGGAACTAGGCTCTCGAAGCTAAGCTTGCAAATAAGGAAAAGATATCAGATGGAGATGAACAATGGCTGGATCAAGAAGGTAATCTTGTTGGCGGGGAGCAGTTCATTTCCGAGCTGGAGAATGCCACGGACTACGAACGTGGCTTGGGACGGCTGGATGAAAAGAAGAAAGGCATTCTAAAGCGTCTTACAGAACTTGCCAGAGGTGCTCCGAAAGTTGTAGGCAACAAACGAAAGCGTAAGTTCATTTTCCAATGGGATTTTCTCTCTTCATAATCTGTATGTACAGGTCCAAATGCCAAAGAGCCTGATTCTTTGACAACTACGAAGAAAAGTCAGATCAAACCACCAGAAAAACCCGTTTTCACAAAAAAGCATAATTGTTGCATAGCGTATCGAAATCCTTAATTGGCATTATGCCAATGGTAAAAACCAATCAAAGACCGTGCTCGTCATTTTGACCCCATCTATCCGAATCTTCAATTGACTCAGCCACTTGTTTCGAGTTGGGTGAGGGACTCGCTGTTAAACCCGGAAAGCGAGAAGATCATGGTCACAGCTGATGAAAGCACCGTTGAGGAAATTTGCAAAGCTGTCCTGAGCGCGCAGACGGCTAAAGAAGACACTGTTATCAACGGCGGAGATGATGATGTCGACAACAATGGTTAATATTATGGTTGACTCTCGGCATCGCGAAGTTCAGCCTATGGCGTCCCGGGCCGGAGCCGAAGGGCAGCGTCACCTGCTCGTTGCAACGATGCTTGCTCGTGTTTGGTTTCAACTGCCGGTACCATGTGCCGCCGCAGCTGATAATTTTGTAAGCCCTTCTATCAGGAGACGACTACCTTATGCGACTGCTCACTGCCCCACTTTTTCACAACTTGTTATATTATGTATAAAATTCAAGATAGGTGAGCTAGTCTTAGTCTCATATCATGTGAGCAAATGTGGAGTTCTTGGAATCAATATTATTAAATAAAAGGCGCCTGTTAAGAATATAGTGATACAACAAAAAATGTCCATCCTATCTACGAACTTTACACATGCCCCAATCCCAGTAGCCTTGAGTCACATATTCATCATATATCTTTGAAAGTGTTTCCCAATGAGTGCAAATCAGTATCCACATCACTTGTGGCGGAGCTAGCAGAGCTGTGTCTGGAATGACCTGCAACCATTGTCTTGCATGCAGCAAGCAACTCATTTCGAAGTTCAAGCAAAATACTGTCAGGGATCCCAGGGGGAGGAAGCCAAGGATAGAAGGTACCATGAGTACCTGGTAGTACGAATTTGAATCCTTTTGACTTGTACTTATTATGGAGTGACCAACATAATTGGCAGCATTTCTTGCTAACGCCAATGGGCCAATCCTGAGTTGTATTATCGCCCTAGAGCGGGAAATATGAGTCTGATGATAGTTAAACTCAACATGGAAGATTAGAAGTCCCACCTCTTTCAACGTAGTGATCCAGTCCATGAGCGCCGCTTCAGCATGAACCTTTGCATTCAAAGTTCAGTGGATGATGCTCTCAGCTTGCTGGCGCGTGTAAGGATTGTCCGAGGGTGCCTGCCATTCTCGAAGCAAAGGCAACACTGCGTCGACATCAAATGCAGTAGATTGCAATACATCCTTATGGTAGCAAAATCGGGAGAGACGAAATTTAACTAGTTTTCCGTCAACTAGTTGTCCGAAATATGTTGCTTTTTGGTGAATATGCCTGGAGGAGGTTTGCCATGCCAAGACAGTTTTCAGACCTTGTAGAAGACGCACAACTGCTTGTTGCGGGTTTTGGATAAGGTTGAAAACTGGAGGATAGATGTAGCACATAGTCAAGAATGCTATAAGTGACAAGACTCACAGTCAGTGCTCTGGCTAGGCAACTCTAACTCATCGTCATCATCTTCATCATTTTCACTGATTGCGGTATTTGGTTCTATTGGACTCTGAACACGGTTATGATACTGTGCGAGCTCTGGAAAAGCATGAGCGCAACAATCAAAAGTGTAAAGACTCTCCAACTTACCAGCTTTAGCTAAAGCTTGAGCAACCCCATTAGCAGATAAAAGATGTTTAAAGACATCTATCAGGCGTTCCAAAGTCACCATTATAGCAACTATACGCCTGACCGACTCAGCGCTTGGTGAGTCTGTCCTAACCTTAGTATTTTTCCCGTCGGACTCTTTGACCAACAGATGTGACTGCAGTTTAGCCCAGGCGCTCTTGAACAATGCAAGCCATCGGGCGGCATTGTTAGAATTGACCAGATAAACATCTCCTGATTGAGTCGACTCCGGGGGCACGTAGCGCGCGAGTGTGTCATGGAAGGGCGAACTCCCACCTGGGAATTGGAAGGATTCCGATTTCAAATTGGGGTCTGGTAGGCAGTCGGAAATGATATCGAATGGTGATTTACCCCAGTGTGTGGAAAACAGTAGCACTCGCCAGCCAAGTTTTCGATAAGCGCGGTGATGAATGAAGAGTTGGAAAGGCAACAAATCGCTTGACTGGTTTGAACTTTCCGGGTGCCTTAGGGAGGCAATCATGTCAAACAAATCTTGAAGGTGCGCTCCGAAGGGAAAGTCACTGAGAGTCATGTAAGTCAGCCATTCAATAGATAGATGTAAACCCACTTGTTGCTTTGCACACTCTCTTTGTTTGGTTCCTGCTTATCATCCCACTTATCAAGTAGCTTCCTGCCATTCTCTGCTGTTGGGATTATAATGTCCAAATGCACAATATCCTCTGCGCTCTTGGCAGACTG
This sequence comes from Gymnopus androsaceus JB14, assembly GCA_009733575.1. NCBI lineage: Eukaryota > Fungi > Basidiomycota > Agaricomycetes > Agaricales > Omphalotaceae > Gymnopus > Gymnopus androsaceus. The sequence continues at coordinate 33,222 of ML769709.1, read as the reverse complement.
CTCTTTGTTCTTCCCTGCTATTGGTGCACTCGGTGTGTCCATGTCCTTCTCCTTTCTACCCTGTGGAGGTTTGTTTTTGAGCTGTCCTTTGAGTGCTCTGACCTGAGTGTCATCCTGTTTGGCATTTTCAGCACAGACAAGGAATTCCATAGCAAGTTCCATCCCAGTCAGGGTAATTTTTCCCAAAACTGCATTCACATTCTTCGCATCAGGACTATGACTATGGCCAATAGCAAGAAGGGTGGAGATGTCAACAAAAAGTGACAATTCCGTATCCGTTGGGTGAGATTCAGAAGAGGTGCTCTGCTTGCCGCTAAGTTGAGTAGAAAGAAGAAGAACATCCGACCGGAGACTGTCAGTGAGGGGTGCAGGCGATTGCTGAGAGTCTGCCATGGGAGAGGGAGAAGAGTTGTCTTGGTGCTAACTCTCTCACAGGTCTTCCAGCGGATCACGATCGGATATTAAGAAAAACACAGGCACAATGTACAATGTACAGGCTCGATTTGGACAGGCTCGATTCGATACTTACAGTGACGGTGAAATCAAATCCACACCCCAATTTGGAAGCCGCTTACATCACCGGCGCTTATCACATGAAAAAGTCTACCTCTCAGCAAAAATTATCCATTTTTGAGTATATACAGCCTGTATTAACACTAGGAGTAGCATAGAGTATAGCAAACAGTTCTGATATATAGTACTGCCAAAAAAAAGTGGTACAAAACAGTATGAAAAAAGTTTAGCGCTGGTGATGTAGGCAGCTTCCAAATCAGGGGTGTGGATTTGATTTCGCCGTCACTGTATGTGAAGCAACTCCCCTTAAGGAAAATATCTTGGCTAAAAGCAGATGTGGTGCTTATGATCCAACTCAACCGGCATGCATAACGCAACATGCTCATTTCCTTTACACCAGTGGATGACTTACCGTAACAATGAAAAATAAGAGGATGGTCAATTAATGGAGTGCGCCATGTGGAGGGATGCTAAGTGAGGCTGCCAAGTCAGCAGCTTGTTGGAATTTGGTATCAGCTGGTCAAGCTGGATACAGCAATGGGGGTCTGATTGGTGATAGGGATATTGTATACATATTTGAATAAGCATATGATTATCACAAAGATAAGTGATTTATGAGCTCTTGCATCCCATGGTGGTTTACCTTTTTTTTTTTTTTTTTTGCATTGAAGCCCCCATTGGCGATACAGAGGTCCATGCTGCCTTGCTAGAATACCACAGATGCAATATCACGAACAAGGACACCATATCCCAGCTGCTGAAGGCTGATCATAATATTATTCTCAGGTAAATCACTGGTGTAAATTCTTTTGGGTTATTCAATGAGTCCGTATGATAGCGCTTCATCTGTGACACACCATAAAAGTCACTAGGGTATCAAAGGGAGTTGTGTTACAACTCAAATTATGCCCGGGATAATTCTATTAAACAACCCTGTTGACTGAAAACAACCTCGAAACAACCCCAAAACAACCCTTCTGCGATGGCCGTAGCACCAGCTGTCACACCGGAGTCCTAACGGGTCACAAATTCATTGAAATTGAGACAAGTCGGTCATGAGCAATGTACTGGCTGTGTATAGCAATAAAAAAGCCATACTGGTGCAAGAATTACTGCAATTACATGTTGTTGGCAAGACTGATTGTGACACAACGAACAACAAGAGTTTCTTGATGCTGGTGGGTTAAACAAGGTAAGAGCTGTGAGGTTTCAGAGGTATAAGGAAAGTTGCAAGCTAGGAAGTGATTTGAGAAGGTAAAGGAACTCTGAAGAGTGAGATACGCACCCGGCACCGGCTGTTTACAGTGTTCTACCAAAGGCCTAAGCCTTAAGTACATAGGCCTTAAGTTAAGGCCTTATGTTAAGGCTTCAGGATTTTCCTCGGATCCCTTAAGACCTTAACAAAGGCTTAAGTGGCTGTGTCCCAAGCCAAAAGGGAAATATGTAGGAATATTCAATAAAGTCTCATTTTTCTACCTTTTACTTGATATTTCCATAATCAATCAATAATCCAGAAGGATACTTAGTTGATGAAGTGCAGAGTTTATGGAGACACTGGTGTTGCACTGGTCTGTTAAAGGTGCTAACAAGTTTGGCAATAATGAAGAATAAATTATAAATTATAATGTAGAAGTATTTTGTATAACACAAAATTTCATTACTTTCCTGTGGCACTGGCCTGACATGGTCAGTTTAAAGATAATAAAAAATCAATTATCAACCTAAGGCTTAATTAAGGCCTTAAATTAAGGCCTTAAATGGGCTTAAGCCCTAAAGATTTTGAGATTCTTATTTAAGGGCTTATGGTAGAACACTGGCTGTTTACTCTGTGGAGTGCAATCTCATCTCCAAAATCCTTCGTGCAATATGGACTGAGTGTTTTGAGTGTCCTAGGTGATTATTTATCAATCAAGAGGCTAAGGTACTAGAGTTGCAGAAGAGTATGCTCATGAGGTTGAAACCTGAGGGGGCGGCAGCAGCTACGGGGATGAATCCGAAAGGATGAGAACTACGCAACATGGCAACTGCCAGCAAGAGTGAAGGAGACGTGTTTCGGGCAAACTCCGGCGTGACAGGCGCGCAAAATGGTCGAAAGAGCTTCAGAAGGGTTGTTTTCAATCAACGGGGTTGTCTAATAGAATTATCCCTATGCCCGAGCTTGATAAGCGACAACTTGTCATTGACGAAATGGCAAAAGATTCAAATGGCAAGCAGGGTCCTTGGACATTCAAAGAATGTCTGTTCGCTCGGACAAAGTGTTCATTTGACTAGGTCTGTCCAACCGTTGTATTCAACTTCAGGGAGCTGAAACTTGTCCAGGAATTTCATTGAAAAAACTATGCGCAGAGGAGCAGCCCCAAGGATTTGAATTGCGTGGAAGCTGAGGCGAAGGCTTGGCCTCAACCTTCTGATACTCGAGCTGGAGGTTAAAATGATGCTTGAACTTAAATCGACCTTTCGAGCACATACTACTCCGATGTATCATCCGCGAGCCACGCGCTCGCGTCCGTTTCACAACCCCCATGCTTCAAGCCCGAGTCCATTCCACTACTAATCGAATTTACGGCGTGCAGCCAAAATGTGCCATGTGCGTCAAGATTAACTCAAGATGTGTAAAATAATAATAAAATTAAAAAAGACTTCTTTGCAGATTTCATATGGCGCTGGCGCAGGCGAGATTCGAACTCGCAGCTAGGCTACAGAATATGCTATGCGCGGAGATCATGGTGAAGCCTCAGGTTAACCGTTACCCCACAGCACCATGTCTAGTGACATTACCTATGGTAATGAGCCCTTGCTAGCCTTTGAGAGAGATAGATTTATTGACAGCTCTCAATCAAAGGCTTGCATTGCTAAAGATGTTTGTTAGGAAGTGAAATATTGACGCACCTAAAGATTGATATTCTTCATTGGATTTTGTGCTGTCTGATTACCACTGTCTACCCATTCCCCTTTATCTTCCCTCTGGATCAACTCAATTTTAAACCTCAGGCAGCACATACTACTCCTACTCCAATGTATCATCCGCGAGCCACGCGCTCGTGTCCGTTTCACAACCCCCATGCTTCAAGTCCAAGTCCATTCCACTACCAATCGAATTTACCGCGTCCAGCCAAAATGTGCCATGAGCATCAAGATTAACTCAAGATGCGTAAAATAATAATAAAATTAAAAAAGACATCTTTGCAGATTTCATATGGCGCTGGCGCTGGCGAGATTCGAACTCGCAGCTAGGCTACAGAATATGCTTACGCAGCGGAAATCACGGTGAAGCCTAAGGTTAACCGTTACCCCACAGCACCATGCCTAAGATAGGATTTATTGACAAGCTCTCAATCAAAGGCTTGCAGAAGTGAAATATTGACGCACCTAAAGATTGATATTCTTCATTGGATTTTGTGCTGTCTGATTACCACTGTCTACCCATTCCTCTTTATCTTCCCTCTGGATCGACTCAATTTTAAACCTCAGGCAGCACATACTACTCCGAATGTATCATCCGCGAGCCACGCGCTCGCGTCCGTTTCATTCTTTACCTGGGTTCTGGGCTTATTTCAGGTGTCCAATCTTTCAGGTATGCCTGTTGACAATATGAACTTGGTTTTAGCAAACTCATGCCAACATCAGCTGAGCTCAAGGAGAGTCAACGCTAGTGGGATTGGAGCCAAATGTAAAACTTGTGGATAGGATGGACACGCTTGTTGTATTAATGATTACTTTTTGGGCTATTCTTTGTCTTTACCTATATCTTTTTTATCATTTAATTATTACCTTCTTATTGCTTTTTGTCATTGTATTCTGATGCTCATGTGACACAAGATTAATCCGAGATAAGTCGCCAAAGGCGGCTTATCAGAGGATAAGATAAGCAGGTGTGAGAGTCGGCATTGCGCTGATAGGCGCCTATAGATCTCATTCCCGACTCTCACTGCCACTCGTCTGAATTGGCATATCGAGCATTTATCTTGTCCTTTTTCGTTTATGTCGCATCAAAGACCTTCACCACGCGCACAACGGTATCCGGAACATTCTCTAGATGTCAACGCTTCATCCCGTATGACTCATCATTCGATCAACCAACCAGAAAATCCAGAATTCACTTGAACACCCTAACCATTGCTCAGCTGAAGAAGCTGCCTCTTCAGTTACATCTGGAGAAGAACAGGTGATAACAGATAGAAATAAGAAAAGGAGAGAGAAAGGAGTGGACACGGGCGATGAATCCGACGTGGAATCACTCATCACGATTGAGGATGCAGAAATGGACAATATCCACTCAGATCCCAACATCTTCGCGGCAGCTAAACCACTTCTAGACATTGCCACCATTGCGGAGCTGAATAGGGCAAATAGGGAGGATGCAGCGAGGGAAAAGGAGACGAGACCAATGGCCAGTAACGACGAATGGGAGCTCGAACCAGACGTCTTCCTTAGCAAACACAGATCCCACCTAGCCTAATCTTCCTGAAAGAGATGTTCGTCATTGCCAGCAAAAAATTCACCTTCCCACTCGCCTTCTTCATGCAGATGAACATCTCATTTATCAATTTGAACCTCCACAAATTTGAACAAACACGTCTTGCACACGAGTCAAAGACTTTCATTCTGGATATCGACGATATGGAGAAGGCAAAAACGGGTCCGTCTAGATACAACGAGATGACCATGTTGGATTGGTGACTGTTTTAGCTATATCACTTGGCCATCGCTAAGCTAACAACTTTTTCCATTAGCGAGTGGTCCTCACTGCAGCTAATTAAATTTAAAATGAGTGATAAGTGCAAGTGTAATACATCTCCCATCACTCTGAGCACAACATACTTAATACTTACACACACTAGATGTTCACTTTTCTGTTTGTTGCATAATATCTTTGAGTGCTTCACATCAGTATTAGATGTATCGATGTTGCTTATGATAAAAAAGACTTATATATCAGTATTACTAGTGAATACAAGAGTATGTACAGTATCACAATGTCAGCTCATCCTGAGGTTATCTTAGGCTTTACTTTTACCTTTTATGCGACTGGGGGCAGCTCTTCCTTTTCCCCTGCCCCTTCCTTTACCTCTACTTCTACCATTACTATCCCCCGGACCCAAATTTTTATCTTCTAGGCTTTCCACAATTTCCATAGCTTCCTCTGATACTCCTGCATGTCGAAATATTTTCATGTTCTGCACAAAATGTGGATCATCCCAAGAGTCTGCCCTTTCTCGCTTCTTCTTTTCTGGATTTCTACGAAACTTATTGGCCTCAGAATTTTTTCGGAGATTGTAGGGCTTCAAAGGAGTGGAATCCACCTGCATATAATCAAGTGCTCTTGACTTCACTGGTATGGGAGTAGGATGTTTGGGCTCAGATTGTTTGATCTGTGCTTGAGGTGTGGCCAACATTTCATTTGACAGATCTATACCAAGCATGTTCACTTCTTCAGTTGATGCCACCTCCCAGTTGTATGTTGTTCCATTGACATTGTGCGCTGTAATGACTCAATCCCCCACATGAAACAAGGAAGATTGCTTATAGTTGTGCTCAGTAATCAATTTTGTATGGCCATGTTACGGTCATACAGTGTATGGTGCTGGATGTATGAAGTTAAGAAGCTTAAAACTATCAATTGCAAGTCAGTGTTGTCTTAAAGATGTTCAAATGACTTTACTTATACCTTTGCTTGAGTTCATGACTTGAACCATGCATTGCAAGGCCAAGGTAGAGTAGAGGATAGAGGCTCAGGCTTCCTTATAGGATGTCCGAGTCAAGTCCGAGTTGCATTTTTCGATGAAATTTGAGATGGAAGTTTTTACAATTTAGGCTCAGATACCTCATAATTTATAGAGCCAAAAGTTGGCAAGAAAATGTGTAGAAGTGTCTAATTTTGACTACTCACACTTACACTGCATGCACTTCCGTATATGGCCGTCTTCTTACCATGAATACAGCCAATTTTCATACCGCCGACTGTACTGTACAGAGGTGTCCAGCGATTGACAGTACGGCATCATAGCCGTAAAAACCATCTGTATATACCGTATATAACGGTTCCGGTGCAGAGCCCTACTAGTTACATCCCTAATCACAATTGGCTTTGTTTACATCTTCGTATAGACTTTTGGAGTCAACTTACTGACTGATATTGGTCTGATATGTAAGAATTTCATCTTTCTGACCTCCTCCCACTTGTTCCTGTCCGCTCCGCACGCATGTACAAGTCTCGGAGCAATCAACTTTAAGGAGTCTCAGGAATAACTACTTCACGCATATACACTAGTTTTATATTTAATTCCCAGATTAACTGCTGCTTCGGATTTACTTACTTACTACGACTCCTTTAGTTAGACCCTAACGGTTCTGTCCATTACACTTATATAGTGCCTGAAACTATTTCAAGTAACCTGGACATTGTAGTCTTTTGGCCCAGTTGGTGACCAGATTGACTGTAGGCAGCCCCTTTAGAATAACGCCAGTCCATGCATATTCACCTGCTGAAAAAAGCGAGTGATTGAGGAGGTTTAGACAACCGGTGTACATTGATTCAATGACTCCCATCTTATAGAGACTTATTCCAGGCTAAAGTTTGTTGAGAGTTCACAAGGCATTGGTAAAAACTTGTTCAGGACTGCGCCGATGCATATAGCTTTCAAATAGATTGTGAGTATGCCCAAGAAATAGCACAGGAACATTACATAACTGATAGCGTAGAGCAGAGAGAACAGATGCTAGAGATAACACTGTGGCATCAGCAAGGCATTTGGGACAGTTGGTTATGAATGGGTCGGTTGTAGCGGCAGAAAAAGTTGCAGAAAATGGTGGTACGGTCATTAATTGAACCTTTACCATAGAGCATTCAAGTTATAGAATGATAGATGGAGTAAAGTTGCGAATATGGGTAAATATGTTCGCATATAACAACTCATAATCGAGGTAAATGAACCTAATGTGACGGTTCTGTGATGAGCACCGAGGGGCACAAACAAGTCGCAGCTGGTATAGTCCAATTGCATGAGACTCTGAGATACTCAATTGGCCTCGATACTGCTTCAAACCTCTCAAAAGCATAAATTATTTCACCATAACATCACGGAACCTGCACAACAGTGTCTGCCAGTGGTGATAGATGGTTATTGACCAAAATCATGGTAGATAGACAAGAAATATGTTGAAATTCTAGCAAGATGTAGGCAGTGTCTATTGTAGCCATGCTGCTGGGCAATTGACACCCTTTTGCCACCTTATTCAGTGGTTAACATTATTTACCATTGATTTTAGCAATTAACATCTTTCAACATTGTTTTAAGCCATTGACATCCTTTCAACATCATTCTAAACCATTAGCACCATTCAACATTGACTCACCATTTTCCTTGGAATGCCTTTGAAATGAGTCTTACACATGATACATATTATCTGAACCAACTGTAAAAGCTAAATACATAGATAATAGAGGAGGAGATGCAGAGGAAGTAGTTTAGTGTACATCCGTGAGCCTATATAGTGGACTACAAAGCTAACATTATAAATGGCAGCTTGGTGAGGTGGTTCCACGTGTGTATGCACAAATGATTCCTTTGATCAGGTTGCGGGTTCAATCCCCAGACTTGGCAAATTTCAAAGTTCTAAAATAAATAAATAGCCAGAGGCTGGTACAGTGTGGGCTAGTAACTGGCACTACTCAATAATTTTTTTTTCTTTTGTTTTAGGCTCCTTTGAAAGAAGCATAATAACCAATGGCAATGGGTGTCAACTGAACAAAATGATGTTGAAAGACGACAATTGCCTCTATTGATGTTGATGGTGTCAATTGCCCACCATAGTGTTTTCTAGGTGTCCAGGGATGGTGAGGGTTGACACTGTTTTACAGCAGTGTCAACTACCAACATTATGGTAGGGTACTAGCATCTTGGGGGGTGATCAATAGGTGATGTTGGGAAATAGACATATGCTAGGGGGTTTCGTGATGAAGTTACAATAAGTACAATAAGTTAGCTTGTCAAAATTTCAAACTCCGCTAACTTATTTACTTGTGCCGAGATTTGCCGTTAAATTTACATTTATAACGACAATATAAATACCATTTGCGCTACTTGTGGAGCGTAAATATGGACGTTGTTGACAGCAAATGAATTCTATAGCTCATATACACTCGTTCATATAGTATAACATGCATATATGCATGTTTTTTAGCAACACTTGAGTCGGAATAGGTCAATATTAAGCAGCATACTGCTTGTACCAATTGCACAACCTTCCTCGGATGACCCAATACAAGCTGTAGGAGCATAATTCACAGTAATTAGAGGCTCAATAAACTTGAGAAGTGTCCAGGATGGGGGAGGAACTGTGAAAACAGTAGTTATACATATTTTATAAGGTAGCTACAGTGTCGGGCAGAGTGTACAGAGCTCTATGAGCCTTCCAATACACTTAGGTTGTTGATACCTAGCTTGTGGCACTCTATAAGTAAAATAAGTTAGCATAAGTAAGAATAAGTTAGAATAAGTTAGATAAGTTAAATTGTCACGACAAGTTAACTTAAGTTAACTTATTCATTTAAGTTAACTTCAAGTTAACTTATGTATTGATAAGTAAGCAATAAGTAAGCAATAAGTTAGCGGAGTTTGAATCTATAAGTTAGTTTGGTAGCCATCCTTATATTCTGATTTGGGTAGCTTTTCAGACATAGTATCACATAGATAGCCTTGTGCAATTGCAATGCATTCTAAACTGATCCAAGCAAATCCAGACTCAATAAATAAGAGATTGTCTAGGTTGAGCTTTGGATGTGCGGAAGCATATCTGCATACATGGCCTGCTCCACTTTATGGGTGCTTCACAGGCGCTCTAGTCAAGTTTGTTGTGGTTGACAATGAGCTCAATGGGTAGGGAGATTTTTACACAACTCTCAGAGCTTGGATATACTCTATAAGCTATATATGTCCAACATTCTCTACCAAGTCTACACCAACAATGAAGTTCATAATAACAAATGATGAGCTTGAGAGTGAAGGAGTTGCTGGAACATCTAAGGAATTTGGGCAGATGATATTTGAGTATACAGTGGGTCAAAAAATTGTCCACATGTTTGACACTTTTGTAAAGATCCAGGATTTGCGAGATAGATATTATATATATCAAAAAGTAATTAGTGAGGACTAAAGAGCCCAGGATCCTGGCTCCATGTACATATCTGGTTTGCCTTGTTTGGATCAAAACTCACTGAGATATAAGCAATTCAATTCAATGATCAATGTGGACAATTTTTTGAGTTTGTATTGTAATAACTTTGCTCCACAATTGTGAGCCCTCATCAATGACATCATGACTCAGACTGTATGGTGATGTCATATAGACATCATAATGATATCATACAAGCTATCTGACATATATATAAGCATATCTCACTGATTTATGGTTCTAACAAAATTATGAGACCTCTCACACCCTCTCAGAAAGACAATGTTCTCTCTCTGCTCCACACTGGAGCTTCTACCAGGGAAATCTCTGCTCAGACAGGTGTATCCAAGTCAAAGATTGCTTCTTTGGCAAAAGAAGCACTCCCAGATAAGGAGAGCCATCCAGCAGGCCACCCTAGAAAGCTCTCTACTACTGATGAAAATGCTGTCATCAAGCAAATCTCCACTGGCAGGGCCAAGAATGCGGCACAGGTGGCCAAAAACATTAATCCACTCCTCCCCCATCCAGTCTCTACTCAGACCATCAGAAATACCCTTCACAAAGCCAATGTATAACCTCACAAAAAGCAGAAAAAGCCCAAGCTCACCCCTGGTCACAGGAAAGCTCGTTTGGCATTTGCTCAGAAGTATCTGGAATGGACTGTAGATGATTGGAAGAGGGTTGTTTGGTCAGATGAGACCAAAATCAATAGATACGGGTCAGATGGGCAGCGGTATGTATGGGGAAGAAAGGGGGAATCAGTAGGAGAAAGAGGCATCAAGGAAACTGTAAAGTTTGGGGGAGGAAATATCATGGTGTGGGGATGTATGGGATGGGAAGGTGTGGGGAATTTGGTGGAGGTTGAGGGGAGGATGAATGGGGAGCAGTATGTTGACATTTTGGATGGCAATCTCTTGGAAAGCATGGAAAATCTGCTTCTTGAGCCAGAGATAGCCATCTTTCAGCAGGATAATGACCCTAAACACACCTCCAAAGTTGCTGCCAAGTGGTTTGATGACCATGAGATCAACTGTATGGATTGGCCTGCACAGTCCCCTGATCTCAATCCCATTGAACATCTCTGGACAACCCTCAAAAACAAACTTAATGAATATGACAAGCCACCCTCTGGAGCTTGGGAGTTGTGGGACAGAGTGGCAGAAAAATGGGGGGAAATTACCGAGGAAGATTGTCAGAGGCTAATTAGGAGCATGCCAAGAAGGCTCAAAGCAGTTGTGAGTGCACATGGAGGTCATACCAAGTATTAGACTACCTTTTCTGTATTTCAATGTGCATATCAAAAAATTGTCCACATGGATCATTGAATTGAATTGCTTATATCTCAATGAGTTTTAATCCAAACAAGGCAAACCAGATATGTACATGGAGCCAGGATCCTGGGCTCTTTAGGCCCCACTAATCACTTTTTGATATATATAATATCTATCTTGCAAATCCTGGATCTTTCCAAAAGTGTCAAACATGTGGACAATTTTTTGACCCACTGTATATCACAAACATATTCCAGAATTACATGTATTGGGTCAAACAAACCCCCGTCATATTGAAGTTTTGAGTCAATTTCATGTGATGCATAATACCTAATACTTAATTCTTGTATCATAGTGGAATTTTGTTTAGCTCTCAAGATGATGTTCTGAAAGTCATTATCTAGCATCTAATAGATCACATACATGTTCCTAGAGCCTCAGCATGTCTTCTCCAAGTTCCAGTTGAGTTCCAGTAATCCTCAATGCACACAATTGCACAACACATTTCTGATCGCCTCCAATCGCACTATCTAAATCCAAATATCATGAGATAAAAATCACGATTGCAAGTATAAACACATATCTAGCAAAGGATCTCATCTGTTACTGATCCATATATCATTGCTTAGTACTACATACAGTTGCTTCAGTAACTAACCGACCTACTGAGATGCACTGTCTCTTGACCTCTCAATGTTTAGAATGGTCTTGACAGTCACCACACCTTGACATCTTGACATCATCCTGACATTGTCTAATTCCCACAGTGCATGAGCTGTTCTAGAGGATCTTGACGTGAAGCCTGACTTGGAGTATCTGCAGTATGAGTCTGCTTTGCATCGGAAAGGTATTGCGTATGCTGATGCCATGGCAAATTTTGACAATGGATTTTTTGTGGATGATATTGGGATGGCTGCAGGTGCTGTACAGGGTTTTAAGCATGCCGTGAAAGGAAAGATGGTGAAGAGATTGAGGGTTGAGGAAGATTTTGAGAAGGAAGACTAATACGTTATCTGCTTTGCTATCTAGTTGCTATCACTGCTTGCTTTTGCTACCATCGACTTTGGCATACCATAAATTGTAGATACAGAAACAAATGTTATATATGTTGCAGAATTGACTAAACATTGTGACCTGAGTTGTGATACCAGCCTCTAATAAATTCGGGGTCAAATGTTGTCAATACACCTTCCCACAACATTGCAATAGGATTGCAAGTTGGGTCTCTACTCAACTCCCCAAGAACATAGTCCCTGTTCCTTCGTATCCAAGCCTTCAGTGCAGAAAAGCCCTCTTTCATTGGATTATAGTCGGGAGAATAAGGTGGCAGGTAGACTAAATGGCAACCACTGAATCGCATTTGTCAGTAAATAAGAATTCAATGTAAAGTCTTGTGGGACATACTGTTGCTCCACTAAGTCTTAAAGTCCTTCAAAATGATGCACACTAGCATTGTCCATTACTAAAACAGAGTTGGGTTGCGGAAAAGGATTCATATTCTCTAGTAAAGCAAGCATGTATTCTCAAAATTTGACTCCTGTCCAGGAACACATTAGGATATCTAGGTGAAGTACACCATTGAGTAAGATTGCAGGGAGAATGGAGTATCTATGGAACCAATTTCAATGAGTAAACTGAAGGAGGCAAGAAACAACTCACCTTTGACTGCGCACAAAGTAATCATGATGACGTGCTCATTGGCCAGTTTTAGACCAAGCATAATTGCACCATGTAGTATGTCGGTTTGTTGCAGACTCATCAAGAAATACAAGCATTGAAGGATTGCACTGGCTGATTTGCATCAGATATTCATTACGGGCAGTCTCTGTAGCCTCCAGGCTGGGATGTGTCACCTAGAAAGAGTAAAACAGTGCAATATAGCATGAAATAAATCTCAAATCTTCTTGTGCATCCACTTCAGTCTAGCCAGTGTATGGGAGATTGTAGATATTGTGTGCTTGTGTCCATAGACATCATTTAGTCTTTCCTGCAGCTCATACAGTTATAAATCCGGAGCTTGTTCCAGAAGGCCCTCCAGGAACTAAGTTGCAGTCTAATGTCAGCGTGGAACTTGCAAGAAAAGTAAAGATCTCACTGCAATTTCGATGTTGTTCAGGCTTACAGGACAGCCTACAGGCTTTCTAGGAGTGGCTACTACATTTCCAGTCTCTCTCCAGTTGCACATAAGTGGCATAATGCAATGAATACTGCGACTGCTAATTCCTGTCTGCTGAGCAAGTTCCTTGCAAGTCTGTTTATCATTGATACAATGCATTGTGACTACTAATTTCTTCTTTTCAGGATGGATATAATGATAATTGTTGGCCGTGTTTGTAGAAAGAGGCAGAAGACAGGTACTAGTAAACAATGGAATCAAGACTGAACAGAGCTCTGCCAAACAGCCATCACACCAGGGGAATTCCGAAGTGACCTCCGGTTTTGCAATCAGCTGTAACCTTGAGACAAAAATACAAGATGATATACAATAAAGAATTTATGCACACTCCTTTGAGGGGCATTCAGCACCAGAACGGCAGACAAAGTGCTCTTAACGTGACTTGTCATGTTGTCATCAAAATGCCAATGCCAATCTAGGCACTTAATGACAATCGCACTAAGCTTGTAAAGGGCAAGAACACTATTACTCAAGTAAGTAGTTGGCTGTGGTAGACTTTACAGTGTATATAAGTGTAGTAGCAAATATTTGTATGGGTATGTTAAGATTTGCAGAAGTGTGGATGAAAAGTTAAGCATAGCACTGGGCTAATCAGAGTCTCGCATGGTACCTTTCCTAACTAGGCAAGGTAGGTGACGGTCTGCCATTTGGATGCTGAATGTCCCTTGCACTCCTTGAGTCCTTGTGTAATTTCTGCCATATAAGTTACAAATTTACAATGTACTTTGAATGACTGTACAGTGAAAATAACTATTGATGAACCAACCAAAAAAGGAAAGTGGTGTCCATATGTTATAAAATCCACTTTTATTCCATTTGGGAGAGCATTTCCTATTTTGGAAATTTTGCCTACTGCATCAAAATCAAATTTTATAACATCTGGACACTACTTTCCTCTTTTTGGTAGGTTCATCCAGTGTTGTCACTGACCCCGTCAGACCCAGGTCAGACCGCAAGTCTGATCAAATCCGCTGCCGGGTCGGGGTCAGAAATTCTGACCTTTTGGCCCAGTCATGGAAATTTCGGCAAGTCAGTGGCTGTTCAAGCAAAATTTCCCATGATTCGTTGAGCGCTTATGAGCTATGCAGCACTAAACGCTTGACCCTCGATCCCCCGCATTGTCATGACTTGATTGGGTCAGACCCGGCCAGTCAGGTTGGAGGTCAGACCTCTGACCCTGACTTTGCCAACACTGGGTTCATCAATGGTTGCTGTCACTGTACCACTGGGGGCATTGATCATGGGCGATGATTTTCTGGGTCGGGTGGCTGTGCTGAGTCGGGCCGGGTCCAGCTCTATGGACCCGAGACCCGGCAATATACCCAGATCCACCTGGGGTCAAGAGTACCTACATTTTAGTATAGCTATTTAATGTACATTACAAGATATAATTTACCTGTTAAATTAATTAAAAAACCCTTAAAGGTCTTTTCGCAACACTCCCGGGCGCTTATGGGCGCTCAAACATGCTAGAGGCCATTTTGACTATACAAAAGTCATAATATATAGTATTTATAGGTATTTAAAACTATTATACAACATTGGAAAACCCGGAACCCGGACCCGGGTCGGGTTGGCATTTTGGGCACCCGACCCAACCCGAGCCACGCACCAAGATTCATGGCACCCTGAAAGGCACTGGAAGTTTTTTCTTTGTCTTTGAAAAAAAATCTTTGTGTTGTAATCTCCCTGGCATGCAGATTTCTTTCAATGACAAAGGAATTTGACCAGATGCTTTTCAAGGTGTATTTCAGGGTGCCATCAAAACACCTGAATCTCAGATTGCATGGACAATGCCCCCAGTGTATTACTTATTTCACATTGCTTGTATGGTGCATTATTTTTATTACAGCTTCAACTTAGACCATCATTCCTATGGTGTGACCTTCTTTCTTTAGATCTAAGTATTACCAAGGGGGCGTAAAAAATTTTTTAAATGAATGGATGTCAACTTTTTTTTCTTGAGCCTGGCCGGCAGACTAACTAACTATGTAAGCATTCCCACACCCATATATGGTATATCAAGATAAGATTTCATCATAAATTGCTCTCTACAGAATCAGAAGACACTGTTATGACACTGTACCTTCATTTTGAGCTTTTTTTAGCATCCATAAGCCATAACAAATTCCTTTTTTCCTTCTGAAACACTACTAATACAGTGATACTCCTCATATGTCCTGCTTTGACCGGCCAAAGCAAGCAAGTAAGTACATGTGAGCCAAGAGGTGTAGGAGGGCTGTAATTTATACAATGGATGCTATTTACTTACAGGTAGTGTAAGATATATACATTTTGAAGTTTCCAGGCTGCCAAAAATGGTCAAAATAGGTCAATCTTTAGGGTGTCAATTTTTTTTTTCGGGCTGGGGGGGGCTGGACTCACCTAGGCTTGAGTATTACAAAACATAAGACAAGTGGGAAGAAGGAAAGGCCATAAGAGTCATATCAAGAATGTGGGTGAGGAAAGGATGTTGTTGTTGTTGAGATAGAGGGAAATTCTACCTACCGGTCCCAGTGTTACTCCGCTCCTGGACCAATTCAATCTGCATCAGCAAAACCTGTATTTTTGCTGGAAGTCTCCAGAGATCTCTGGAGCTTGACAGCTGTCAAAAAAAACTGTCAATTTTCTCCAGAGATCTCCAGAGGTCTCTGGAATAGGGTACCTTGCTCCAGAGATGTCCCAAATGAATGGGTTTTCTCCAGCGAAAATACGGGTTTTGCTGATGTGTCAAAAGCTGCTCTGTTCCACATACCCGCGACTTACTCAGGCTGCCGTTCTGAACAATAGACAGTGCAGTATGTATTGATTCTTCTTTAGAACTTGAACTTTCTTTGTATGCATCTAACTTTCGTTGGCAGATCATCAACATCACATCCTGATACTCGCCGGAGCTCGACAAACGAGGCGGCTACAGCCTACAGGGCGATACATATAATACATGCCATCTTCAATGGCTCGACCGCGATCGGTCTGCATCAAGTTCGTCAAACATACTAAGTTCCGAGGAAAGGCCAGAGAATTCAGACCAGAATTGCCTTGCGCTGATATCGCATAAAGATCGAGCATCGGTGAGGGCTCACTTTTGTGTTTCGGTGACAGGGTGACTGACAATACTATTTCTGACTCGGAGTGTAGTATCGTCTCTCAAGGAAACACCGTCTCTTCGTCCAGGGTCCTTGATCCTGATGTTTCGGAAAACGGATGTATGAGTCTGTGTAACTTACTTGTAAGGCGAGGGGCATTAAGTAGGCTGCGCCGCTGCACCATCTGCGTGGGCCTTTGATGTCTACGTAAAGCGCGCCAAATCGAGACTTTCTGGGGCACGACCTGAGGCTTGATCTGAGCCTATTCGCTTGGCTATACATACTATCCAATAGCAACTCGTGGGGACTCTGAAACCGAAAGTAGAATTATGGTACGACTGGACGAATGGTTTATGAGAGCCCCACATCACGGCACTCTTCAACAACTCGTTCAATTCCTCAGCAAAAGCATATCATGTCCGACGGTCGACTAGGGCAGCGGATCGAGAGCTACGGCCAGTTCTGGGACGGTGACGCCAATGAAGGCAGCCAAGTAAAAAATCGTTTGGAGAATTACAGCGAAGTTGTCAATGGTACGTACTTGCTCTTTGCAGAGATCAATGCTGGACTCATCTTGGCTGGCAAGGTTATTACGATGGTGCAACAGAGCTTTACGAGTATGGATGGTCGCAGTCGTTCCATTTCTCTCGCTTTCGGAAAGGAGAAGCCTTCGCGGCCGCACTTGCTCGTCACGAGCATTATCTCGCACACTGCATGAACCTCTCGAAAGGCATGCACGTCCTTGACGTTGGCTGTGGTGTCGGAGGTCCAGCACGGGAGATTGCTCACTTTGCTGATGTGAACATCGTCGGTCTGAACAACAACGATTTCCAAATTGGCCGGGCTCGGAAATACGCTCAGCGAGCGAATCTCGAATCGCAGGTTACGTTCGTCAAAGGTGATTTCATGAAGCTTAGCGAGCAATTCCCAGAAAACTCGTTCGATGCGGGTGAATAAAAATATATGTCGAGTATGTCCAATATTTTGCTCACTGTCTTGCTACTTGCAGTATACGCCATCGAAGCTACTGTTCATGCCCCGTCATTCGAAGGTGTTTACGGAGAAATATTCAAAGTTCTTAAGCCTGGTGGTGTGGTGCGTCTACTTCCATCTATAGTCCATATTTCGTTCATGCTCATCAGTCAATTCACAGTTTGGTGTCTACGAGTGGGTCATGACTGAGGATTGGGATCCATCTATCCCTGAGCACCAAGCAATTGCCCGCAACATCGAGTACGGGAATGGCATCCCTGAGATGCGTCACAAGCACAAGGCCCGCGAAGCTCTCAAGGCAGTCGGATTCAAGATTGAGCATGAGGAAGACCTCGCTGCTCGCGATGATCCCATTCCTTGGTATTACCCTTTGGAAGGCGATATCCGAAAAGCACAAACTGCATGGGACTACTTCACAGTCTGGCGCATGAGCTGGTCTGGCAAATTTGTGACACACTCCGCGATGCGTGTACTCGAGTTTGTTGGTCTGTTGCCCAAGGGCACCTGTGACGTAGGGGACAGCCTCAAAGTGGCTGGAGATGCACTTGTGCAAGCTGGCCGTGCCAAGGTAAGTTCTTACTTCAACCTGCTCAACGAAACTGACTAACAAGTTCCTGTAGCTTTTTACGCCTATGTATCTTGTGATTTGCAAAAAGCCTTGAGTGCCGTTGTATATCTATAAATATTCGAGACTCGAAACTCTGGGGATTCAGCTGAGTACTTACAGGTTACATATTTTTGAACAGTCTCCGTCGGAAATCCAACGGAAATCACAATTTTGTTTTTGTCTTTATTGCAGTCTGGGTTAGTTACTTAAACATGGGCTCTCGGACTTGAAAATGCTCAAATGTGCTGGACGTACTAATACACAGCGCGCATGACATTCCAAAGCTGGGGCGATGCAGGAGCGAGTATCAACTGAACTTAGGCTTTGGACCCTGGACGTTGAACATCAAAAGATTGATCGGAAGCACTATGAGAAGCAGAAGGATCACATCGAGTGTTGGAACAGCCTCTGGTCAAGTCCTCAAATCTCTAAATTAAAATACTAAATTGAATAACAGATGGATCCGATCGATGTTGAATGGCTAAACTTCCTCCGAAGCTCAATTGGGGACCCCCTGGTATCTCAAAGCCTTTCTTACCATTCTTTCCTCTGCGACCACAGCGTCCGGTGTATGTTTTGGAAAACTGAAATTGAATAGCTGCGCTATAAATTGTATTCTTCGCTGTAGGTGAAATTCAGGTTTTGCTGATGCTTGCATGTTTATCGTATATTCCCCAGTTAATCATTGCCAGTTTTGCACTCATCTCTGTCCATCAATCTGGATTAGAGCATCATGCCCATCACAGTATAATTAAGTGGGGAATATACGGTACACATGCATAGACTATGTACTCTATGAGAACTGTATAGTAACATAGATGGAAAGACATCAGCAAAACCTGGGTGAGCTGTACAGTGCTCATAGCAAGGTCCCCTCTGTCCAGAACTATGGACTGCTATGGAGCACCAATTGTACAATGTATCTATTGGGATGAAATGACAGCTGTCAAGACTGTTGACCCCATCATCCCATAGCATCCTATAACACTGGTTCTTGTGATTATACCTACTTTAACTAGTTATACTAGGGTATACTGTAATATTTTGATTGATTTGGCAGTTGTGAGTCACAGAGGCAATTAAAATGGTACAGTAATTAAAAATCAGCCATACAGTTGAATGTGTTCTAAGTACCCCAGCAGCCTACATTATATAAAGTAAGCAAACAAAGTATGTCAATCAATAATCAAGTAGATGTACATCAAGTCATGCGGTCTCTTTTTTCGATGAGGAATGACTTCATAGGGGGGAGACAGGCGCAATCCGGGATTCAGCGGCCCAGTTAGACCTAGTTTGACGATGCTTATTCACAGTAAGTATCTGTTGGAATCTATGAAAAGGTAAAACGCTTACAGTACTTATTCTCCGAGCCTATTCAAGTCCGGACGGAACATTTCCTGTGCAAAATTGTTTTAGAATGGATCAGAGCAGCGACAGGTGGAAGTAAGACGAAAATATGATAGGTGAACTGTAGCAGCATAGATTAGAAAATCCTAAATATTGCAGCTTAGCGCTTCAGCCGTAGTGGTGACTGCTGATCTTTGTCTTCCATGACTATACCTACCTGGTAGGTTGAGGTATACAAGAGACGAGTCCTTCGCTCAGTCTCATGATAGCTATGTCTAAACCTAGCATTGGAGGGCATGCGAAAAGTTATTTTGACACTGCTGTGTGCCCCCATCTTCATCAGCACCTCTGTGTGGCGACAACTTTGTTCTCCAAGCATTTTTAGCCCAAAGATTGAATCAGATGGATACATTTTCGTTCTAGCTACTTTTGACCTTGAGATGTGACCGCTGACGCCACACAAAGTAGGCATATAAATGCCCACTGCTGGTATCGGGATGTACTAGTGCCATTTCTTCACTCTTTTTTTCCTTCCTTGGACGCAGAATGTCTTCTGAAATCCAGCAGTTAATTGATGAACTCATCAGCGCTTTGGAGCAAACACGTACTGTCAACTATGTCAGAAGTGAGTGATG
Source organism: Gymnopus androsaceus JB14 (assembly GCA_009733575.1). NCBI lineage: Eukaryota > Fungi > Basidiomycota > Agaricomycetes > Agaricales > Omphalotaceae > Gymnopus > Gymnopus androsaceus. The sequence continues at coordinate 13,420 of ML769709.1, read as the reverse complement.
TTGCGGTTTATGTCGTAGTCGAAGTACTCACCATTACACGTCAATATCGCTGTGTACCAGTGTCTGCATTAGCATTTCTAGTCTACGATATCTGTATAATGTTTGGTGATGAGGTCGGTCTGTCTCTAAGCAGTGAGTACTCCGTCCAGTTATAGACTAATACCCGAAATTTAAGGTTGAGCTGGTTTGGAAGTGCGTCTTTTATAATTCAGAGTTTCCCAACTGCACAACACTAATACCATCTATCTAGGACACGTTGGTCACTCCCCAAGGCGTGTTACTTCCTTGCAAGATACTATGGGCTGTTATACATTCTGTGAGTAAGAATATCTTTGTAAGTATGTCGCAGAAACTGACACACAATATACCAGAGTAACATTGGTGTGTAAGTATCAGTGCTCATTGTTCCCTTTGCCCCACCTTGATTATATGCCGCTATTTAGTCAATACTACCTCCAATTTAACAATTACGGTATGTGTTTACCGTCTTTATTTTCTGTATCATGGCTTATAACCCTTGAAAGGCGTAAGAAGATAAAGATCTACTGCTGAGGATATTGTTGTCTCACTTGAGCATTGCAGGTGCAAGTCGTACATGTACTTCATCAGCCTGTACGTAATTCACCCTCGACCGCTTTGCCGATCATTAACATTGACATTGTTTATTGCTACCTCCCAGTGGAGGTCCCGCCATCCTGTCAACACCTGTGAATCTGATCCTTGTACTTCGATTGAACGCTTTGTATCATCAAAATAAAAAGAGTAAGTCTTGTACCAGTCACCGTGGCCGCACTTAAAACTTTCCATGCATTTACCTACTTTTTAGTTCTTATGTTACTGGTCTTTGTGATGGTTGGTAAGTAGGAAACCTTTCTACACTGTTGTGCGTTGGAGGGTAAAACTTGACACAAATACTGAATGAAAATTTCTGGAAACAGGCGAGCTCATTGTACGTCATTATAAATTATTATTGAGGCAAGAACTGCGGAGAATCTGACATAAATTGTAGGCAGCCTTGTATATCTCAATTGAAGCAGGAATTTTGGCAGTAAAATCCCTGTATCTTCTGCCATTTGGAGTCTCTTTCCCCGGGTGCCTTAGCTCTGTACCCACTGGGTTTACACTTGGTGCATGGTATGTTTTTTGTCAGTTTGGCTGTATTTTCCCAAGTTTGGTCTTACAAGCTACTTCTTCAAGGATACCCTGCCTTTCTTGCGCTGGTCAGTTCAGTACTAGTCAAGCTTTACTCCATTGATGGCTTATCCTCACTGCCATCGCAGCTGTTTTCTTCCTGCTCACCTTGATCAAAGTTGGACAATCACTTGCCGAAGTTGACGGGAAAATACACTGGAAAACACTATCCCTTAGCTCACTTTCTCCAGTGTATCAAGCATTCATTCGGGGGGGAGCTATTTACTACACCTTGTGGGTATTTTGTTACCCACATTTTGAATTCAGAATTGTGCTTAACTTGCGCTTTCAACAGAGTGACAGGTCGGATCTTTCTTACCTGAATGGAAGTGAATCTAAGAATTCTTTAGCTGGACTTCTGATGGCACTTGTGACTACCATTCTTCTCACTGGTCCATTGGAAACCGTTGGCGAAGCGTGAGTCGTTCAACATCTGATAGAACTTCTTACACTTACGCAAAATATTATGTTTCATATTTCCAGCTGGCTTATTGCTGTGTATTCATGCGCTGTAAGTGTATTTTTTGAGCCAGTTTCCAGAAGACCAGAGCTGAATAAATGTTCATAGGGATCACGGCTTGTCCTTGATTTGCGCCAAGCAACACTACGGGATGAGAAGGGTGATTCATGGAAAGAGACTATAAATCTTGAACCCTTACGTGTGACCCGTCGTCCTGTGAACAGTGCTGGTACCGTGCTATCTACTATCTCTGAAGCTTAGTAGTCCACTGGTGCATGGCTGAGGCTCTCGACAGATCTGCCACAACAAACACGTCTAATGCGTTCAGATTAAATAAACTTAGAGAGGAGTCATCGAGTCATCTCTCGAATTTTGGTCTATTTAATGGATGTTTTGATTTTGGGATGAATATATTTATTATGGGCGAAACCTGTAGAGTTTCCTGATTTGATGCACGGATTTCAGGGAGAGCGAAAGCTGAATACTCGCTCAGTGCGCACCGGGTGGTGAATACAGTCACTGTTGGTGTTGACTTGAGGAAGCACATACAGCCTTTGTGGTTGAGTTAGGGTGGAGAGAAGACTATCCTAGTCTAAAAGCAAGGCAGCAGCGGACTAATCGTAGTGGAGATATTGTGTCACTTTGCATGACCATTGACCAAAGTCTGAATACCAGGAAACAGATTTCAGAGGCTTGACAAGCTGCTAGTACCTTCCCTAGTAGAAGGCAAAAATTTGAACCATGGCTTTGAAGTTGTATATGACGCTTTGACTGTTACATCAGAGCAACTCTGGATTTTCCTTACAGACTTACTACTATAGTATTTATTCTTTAGTCTGCCATTGGTGATACTTCATGGTTTACAGTGCTTACTGGTAGCTAGTAGAAACTTCTAGAATACCTTCTGTACAGTATATAAGAGCTCCTCAGAGCTCAGCCAACATAACAATCTTATTCTTTAACACACAGACTCGAGCCATCTATCTCAATAGGTTATGGATTGGTTATGGACCCCGGCCCTTACTGAATTTGCTCGCTGTTTTACTAGTTGCCCATTTCTCTTTATCATCTACACATCTAAACTTGTATTCTTCCCCATTTGCACCCATCACATCAAAACATGTCTACAGAGTCATCATTCACTTACTGGATCAACTCTGCGCAGCTCTGATAATTACACTGTATGGAAAATTAAGATGACAGACCTCAGCCTAATTAAATATACATATCAAGGAGGCTGCACCCACTCTCATACCCAACCATTCCAACCAAGCTCTACAGAGCTCTATGTAGGTCATGTAGAATGACAGGCTGAGCCCTGCAAGACAGAGCATCCCAAAATATCCTCTGCTGCGAAACTCACATGTATCCACCTGGATCTCACACTCCGCGGGATCAATTATAAAACAGCCGAAATTTATTCCGAAAAAGATGAAGGAAATGATGATAAATTTCCCCAAAGATTTGGCTTGAAACAGGTCATATATTGTGCCCGGAATATGGTTAGAATAATATAATCTTTTTCATATATAATTCTGGCTGAAAAAGTTGGTGGGAATTAGTCAGTATTTTGATAGGAAAACAAAATCAATTTTGCCCAAATTTTGCCTGCAAAATTCTGACAATTCCATATGAAAAAGGAAATGGAATTCAGGACCTTTACTGCTAGTGAAAGACCATCTTTTGCACTTGGGAAAGGTCTTGTGATCTTTGATTTTTCCTGCTTGTAATTCTCTAACTTTTATGCCATCAAACACATGGCACCCAGTTACTGCCCATTGACTATTTGGCAACTGCTCAGTTGCCTGGCTTCTGATGGTCAATTATCAGATGGTCAACAACAATTGATTGTTGGACATTGTGGCCCGAGTTATGCTTACAAAGCACCGGTTCCTCAATGCTTAGTCAGCTCATACTTCGAACTTTCAGTCCTGAACAGTAGATAAATATACTTATCAGAAGCTACCATAACCATATTTACCAATAATTATGCTTTAGCCAGAGGCTAAAATCCATGTTGCCACCTAAAACATTAATTCAAGCAGGTCTTCATGTCTCACCTTATATGATTACTTTCACTCTTATTGTGAAGTAAAGTATTCAATGCACACTGAGAATGATTCTAAACTCAGTTGAAAACTTCTGATTTTGGAAATATGCAGAAAATTAAAAATTCAAAAGGTCTGAATTAGCCCATTGGAATTTATTATATACTTTTCTTTGAGAAAGTGTATTTCTCATATGTAAGTATTGAAATAATCTAATTCCTGCAATGTTTTGCTAAGGCTGAAAAGCATAGTTATAACTTATTGGTGATCACAGTGTGTATGAGAGTTCGGAGTATGGGCTTACTAAGCATTGAGGACCCGGTGCTTTGTAAGCATAACTTGGGCCACAATGTCCAACAATCAATTGTTGTTGACCATCTGATAATTGACCATCAGAACCCAGGCAACTGGGCAGTTGCCAAATAGTCAATGGGCAGTAACTGGGTGCCATGTGTTTGATGGCGTAAAAGTTAGGGAATTACGAGCAGGAAAGATCAAAGACTACAGGACCTTTCCCGGGTGCAATAGATGGTCTTTTAGCAGTGGTAAAGGTCTTTCATCCTGATTCCTTTTCCGGATAGAATCATAACAATTTACCAGGTGAAATTGATTCTGTCTTCCTGTGGAAATATTAACTAATTCCCACCAACTTTTTCAGCCGGGATTATGTATGAAAAAGATTATATTATTCTAACTATATTCCGGGCGCAATATATGAACTGTTTCAAGTGAAATCTTTGGCGAAATTTATCATCATTTACTCCATCTTTTTCGGAATAAGTTTCGGCTGTTTTATAATTGATCCCGCGGAGTGTCAGTGGGACGGATCGAACCTGTCATCAGCAAAACCCGTATTTTCGCTGGAGAAAACCCATTCATTTGGGACATCTCTGGAGCAAGGTACCCTATTCCAGAGACCTCTGGAGATCTCTGGAGAAAATTGACAGTTTTTTTGACAGCTGTCAAGCTCCAGAGATCTCTGGAGACCTCCAGCGAAAATACAGGTTTTGCTGATGGTTCTCATGTCTCCGGGAAGCACTAACATCCTTTCTAGGTGCTATCCCCGAATCTTGCTGTTTCAATGTTGGTTTCTTCAGATCCGCGCATCCCTTCATGTCAACCCAGAGAAGCACCGTGACACGGGCATGCAAAGCTGGATAGATACTCGAGTTTGGACTTGAAGCTTCTTTTGCTCTCACTCTTGACCCCCCAATTCTCTCTACGTACTCACACTCAACATTTCCTGAAATTGGCATTGCCAGTGAAAACGGTGGCTCGTAGAAGTGGTATCTCTTTCAATTTCTGTATCGCTTATCATGACACAGAATAAAGTTGCTCTCGTTGAGTAGCTCACCAAGACAATCAAGAAAGTTCTTTCAATACTGAACAAGTGATGGGTGACCCAATGGGTTCATTACTATATATGTATTACTTCTTAATTTGTTCACCACTAGTAGTCCTCTTTACTTTACGATGCACTAGTTCACGTTTGCTATCACACACGTTACTTGCTATACTTACAATGAATCTATTTAGACAATTAGTGTTCTTGTTCTGGGAATCAAACAGGTGAAGGTCGGAGGCATCATTTGTACAAACCCTGAAGATCGGTGGATCTCCGTAGGTCCTGTAGAGTGCTGCGCTCAGGAAGGCTGCTTTACATCAGTATACAGCTCTCTACACTGATCTACGTAGCAGGGTACTTTGGCATTGCTACATGACTACAGGAGCTACCCGAGCTATGTAGACTACTGTAGTTGCGAAGCAAGTTCCAGATGAATGTGTCTTGTTGATTTTGCTTTGTTGTCTGCTTGTTTCTTGTTTGTTATGCAGGTTCAAACATTCTTTTGATATTTAGATATAAAGTACATATAGTTCATCCACAGTTCCATTCCATTATTCTGTCTTCAGTGACTTTGGGTTAGTTCTAGTGAGTTGTGTTTTTGGTACTCAAATGTTGTTTTTTCCTGTCATTTTTCTTTTTGCTTTCCCCCCCTGTTTTCTTTTAAAGTGGAGAGGGGGTGTTGCACCTGACATGCATGTATACATGTATGAGTTGCAACAAGTTCTTTGGACTTGATAAAATGGACATTCACTTACATTGTACATAAACCCTGAACCTACTTATTGACTTACAGTGTCTCAGTCTTGTTGAGACTCAATATATTACCTACTGACAGATATACACCAGTGTGTTAGAAGTTAGGTAGTTTTGTATATACACTGATGCTAGCTACAAAAAGAATAAGTTACCTTTTTACCCCCCAAGTTGTCCCCACAAACTTGAAGCTTGTCTCATGCACACACAAGACCAAGCTTTTGCTGGGATACATGGGTATGGTGTCACTCAAGAGATAGGCAGAGTCAAACAGTATATTCCATTAGAGCCTTGTAGTGGTGGCAGGGAGGCAAACAGATGGGGGATTGATGTACTACAGGCAGGATTATATACAGCAAATACTAATTTCCAATCAGAAGCTGTGGCGAGCAACAGCACTCGGCACAAATCAAATCCAACAGCTTTACGTCTGGAGCACTCTGGAGCAAGGGGTATGCAAAAATAAAATTTCAGATATCACATTGTATTTTGACCTTAAGGCTTCTTAGGCCCCCCCTCCCCCCCTCCTTTATCCTTATATAGTAGTGAATTCCCATGCCCACCTGACATTTTTGCTCTGCTGCTGTTGCCGGAGCCTAATTTTTGGAATTTCAAAGTGTCCTGAAGACATTTACCCTTTAATGTGATGTTATTTCAGGCCAATTGCACTTTTACATCAGCAAAAATGGTCTGGCCTTGGATGACCTGAGGACACTTAAGGATTACCTAGGTCTCCTAGGACACCCAGGACACCCAGGATACCTAGGTCTCCCAGGCTTGCATAAGTCTATCCCCTTATTCCTGGGCTTCTTGAAGGAATCCTGAGGGAGCCTGAAAGAACCTGAGGGAGCCTGAGGAAGCCTGAGGAAGCCTAGGGAAGCCTGGGAAGCCTGAGGCAACTTGAGATAACCTAGGGATACTTCTGCTGAGTTATACAACCCAAAAAATAATTCTTATACTTTATTATTCAGCTGTATCTTTCTGCTCAATTTCCACATTTATATTACTTAAACCTTATCATCTCATTAAACTCATAGATTTTTGACTTATTTCAAAGTGAACTTATTTTTTGAGACTCATTAATGTTTTACTAGCCTTAACTTATGAATTGGAACACCTCACTTAAGTATTTTTAACTCAAGTTCAAGTATAACATATTGATCAAGTTAACTATTACTTCATGATGAATCTGATTTGACCCCATCAACAGAGTTTTAATTGTACGCAGTCTACAGGCACCCACGCAGTTTGGCGCTTATTTGGGCGCTTATTTTACACAATTAGATGTAGATAAATTCAAATAATTGGGGTGTCTACTGTTCTTTTAATGATATTTATACACATTATAATTCAATGTACTAGTTTATTGAAGCTATTTAGCTTGTAATCCTAGTTCTAGATAAATCTCAGGCTGTCCCAGGCTTCCTCAGGCTTCTTCAGGCTGCCCCAGGTTCCCTCAGGTTGTACTCAGGTTGTGCTCAGGTTGCACTCAGGTTGTGCTCAGATTGTGCTCAGGCTGCAATGAGGCTCCCTCTGGTGATATCTTTTACCCTTTTTCCTGGGCCAACTAGGATGCCTCAGGTTGCCTAAGAGGACTAGGAGACCTTAGATCCTCCTGGGCTCAAAACAGTTTTTGCTGATGCAGCCAACTGGTACACATGAACCAGAGCTTGTAGACTTGGGATCAGAGTTTGAGAGCACTCAACAGCCCAGGCCAAAGAAGGGCAAGTACTAATTATTGCATGCCAACATAGCTTGAAATTAATATATTAATCTTAGCTCACATTGCTCAGCCTAAGACCACCATCACACCTGAAGAGTTTGAAGATGACTCGGAAGAACTCAAAGATCAGGATATTTTGGGAAAGTTGTCAATTCAGGAGAAGAGGGCAGATGTGGATGTGTTCTTCAATGCACCACAGAAGATAGATGGAAAATGAAGAGGAAGTGTCCCAAATGCTCATGTGTATCTATTATAATTCGCTGATATTTCACTGCTTGATTTCTCCTTTGCAGACAAAGTAAGTCGGAGAAACTACTTGTAAATGAAGTAACAACTTTACGCCAACACTTGGAATCAGCCTATGCAGTATGTTTTTTTTTTTGCCAATTGAATATCTTGTGACTATTCCTCAATCATCAGTTTAGCCCTTATACAAACAATGGTGCAAAAAGAATAATTTCATGTCCATGCTTCCAAAGGTTGTTGCAGCTTGCAAAGTTGCTGCACAGGATGCATCCGCCAAGCTCAAACAATCGACAGTTGATCCACACTTGGAAGAAAAGCCAGAGGCCAAGCCTAGCATTCCTTACTCTGATGCTACTTTCTGTGAAGCAGCAATCGAGTGGCTTGTCAGTATTGACCAGGTAAGTTTCTTTTTTTTCCCTTTCTTTTCTTCTCAATGCCCATAAATGACAAATCCACTTCAGCCAATTGAGCTTTAGAGCACCCATCTTTTCATAAGATGATTGATATTGCTTCTCGAGCAGCCCATGGTGTCAACATCCCCAATTGTAAGGCAACCAGAGTATACATAATTGCAAGGTTCAAAAAGAATCTCACTGACCTGCACAATGCCTCAATGTAGGTTTATTTTATTTCTCTTTTAGCTCATTGGTTGAATTTTTTTTCAAATAGAGTAATGCAGTCAAAGGTCTTATCTCATTGACCTGCAATGCCTGGTCAGCATCCAATGGCGATGCATATTTTGCCATTACCAGTCATTGGATTGAGGACTTGTGTACAGCAGTTGGCTCTTTTAGGATTCATGCAGATAAATACTGCCCACAATAGTGTTCATCTTGAGTGTGCTCTCTTCAAAATATTTGCTTGCATTGGTATCATCCACAAGGTGTGATTGTTCTACTGACAGCAACCCATATACTAATGAGGCTTTCATAGATTGGCTGGATTACATGTGACAATGCGACCAATAATGATACTATGTGCACCACATTGGAACCTCTAGTTAATGCTCATGCTTTGTGTGCTGGAATAAAGCCTTGGCGTGCAGCACTACATTGTCTCCAGTATGTAATACTTCTTTTCTCTTTTTTGAAAACAGCAATAAGGGGCATGCACTGCAGTCGCTCCAGAAACGTGGGTAGAAATTAAAACCAATTCGCATATCGAAAGGATTGAAGATGGCGCGCTGTATACGAAGGAAGATGGGAGGATACCGTGTGGGATGGTTGCGTGGGCTACAGGAAACAAGCAGTGTGATTTCGTTGAATCTCTTCATGGGCTGTTGAAAGCGAAGAAGCTTGGCCGTATATGAACAGACCAAAGTCTTCGTGTATTGAAGTCTGACCAAACTGTGTTGGAAGATGTGTACGCTTTGGGAGACGCTGCAGATATCTTCGATAAGGGTTTACCGACAACCGCAGAAGGTGAGACCCTGAGTTTATGAGACGTTTGCTTTGGGGTCTATCTTGACTCCCTCATAGTGGCGGTCCAAAAGGCCGAGTACCTAGTGAATGCTCTCAACCATCCAGGAAAGCCCGCTCCGTTCGTATACACGCAGAAAAGAATGGTTGCATATGTTGGAGGTCTGGACGGAGTGATTATGGGGAAGAGAGATTGGACTGGGGAAGCTGCGTGGCTCGCATAGAGATCAGGAAGCTTGGGATGGACGAGGTCATGGCGGCGGAAGACAATGATTATGGCAAGTTGGACATGGAATTATATCGGAGGACGGGAGATTGCACGAAAGTAGACTCACACAACATTCTTTGTTCACTACGGACCTCCGGAATGGAAGCTTCTTTGGTTTGTGTTGGATCTAGTCGGAACCTAGGCTGCTCGACGGAATATGAGGCACCTAGAGCTTAAGCAAGACGAGGACTCGGAGGAGCCAGTGCCAGTTTTAGAAAGATCACGACATCTGGTCGACATGTGACGCCATTTTTATCTTGCACCTGGACTCCGAACCTCCGTACTTAATAAGGCGAACGATGGCAATTCTGATTGTCGAACTCCCCCCTATAGCATGGATACCCTAGCCCATCCAAAACGAATCTTGATTATTGGAGCAGGGCCCTCGGGAATCGTTACGTTGCGGAATCTTATAAAGCTTGGTTCATACGATCGCGTAGAGATTGTCGAACGCAGAGATGATGTCGGGGGAGTCTGGTATGTATATCACTTATTATCGTATATATCATCCATCTGACTGCTATACTCAGGTATTTCAACGAAGACGATGAGAACAACGCGTCGGATACCCCTCGATGGCCATCTCCTGCTTATCCTGGTCTAATTGGAAACGTTCTCCCTGAATTCCTTTCCTTTTCTGGATCACCTTTTCCTGAGCCACCCACTACGCCCCACCAACCGTTTCCGACGCTGAGAGAAACATACGATTATTTGCGGGGCTTCGCGGAGGTGTATTTGGAACGAGGAAATATTCGGCTGAATACTGAGGTTGTGCGTGTAGAGGAGCTTGAGGCCGGGAAAGGTTGGAATGTGACGACGCGGGATTGGAGATCGCCAGATCGAGGGGAGATTCGCTCTGAAGTGTGGGATGCAGTGGTCGTTTGTACTGGCTGGTACGATGATCCCTTGTGGCCTGGAACGCCGGGCATGGAAGATTTGAAGAAGAAAGGATTGGCGGTACACGCTAAATGGTATCGAGGTCCTCAGAAATACGCAGGAAAAGTATGTCAATCAATATCTCCTTCTTATCTACACTAAAGGCCGCCCAGCGTGCTCTGGTCATCGGGAATGGAAATTCAGCCAACGACATAGCTGCACATCTTGTACCATTGGCAAAAGATCCCGTATATCGCAGTATCCGCCGTCCTGCGTTCAAGCATTTCGTCAGTCTCCCTGATGTGCGGATTAAGGACGTATCTCCAGTAAAGCGATTCATTTTGCAAGAGAACGATAAGGTCACTGCGGAGCTACTAGACGAAACGATAATCGAAGATATAGATGTCGTCTTTATTGGTTCAGGATATTTTCCAAATCCTGCATTCCTTCATGTGCGAAGCCCAGATGCACCTTCCGCTTCCATCACTCCGTTGATGTCTCAAGTGTCCGCTCAATCCCTGCAGTCCCGCCGCGTCCCCTCCTTACACAAACACATACTATATGCCTATAACCCGACCCTTGCTTTCGTCGGATCTGTGATGTCCTTCACACCTTTCACTATCACGGATGTCTCGAGTACATGGCTTGCTTTGATCTGGACGAACGAGATTGCATACCCGACTACTCCTGAAGGTCGCTTGCAGTTCGAGAAAGAACGAATACAGGACATCGAAAGGCGGCGCGAGATAGAGGCTCAAGAAACGGGTCTAGAGGCCTCGTCGCTGTTCACTTATAGTGCCCTCGGTTCAGACGAAGAAGATTACGCTGCTGATCTGAAGCGAGAAATCGTCGAGGCTAGGCCTGAATTGAAGGACGTGTTGCCGGAATGGAACGAGGAGAGGAGGAAGTGGAGACAGGCAATGTACCCGGTAAAGTATCAGTCATTGGAGTGGTTGAAGAAGCAAAGAGAGGGAACCCCGAATGGTGTACACCGTGTGACCGATGGCAACGCTGCGAACTAGAACAGCTTGTTAATCGTAATTTGGTCGTAATGGTACGTTTGTGGTAGGAGGGAAACCACCCTGAGAGGTGAAAACCTTATATTAAATGCATGAATAGTCAGCTTAACAGTGACGAATCGTCGAGTATTTGTGTTCGGCGATATCAACGGTGACCCCGAAAACAATGAAATCGCGAGTAACAAGATAAAACTGTCTTACTAACGCACCAGCAAGTAGAAGGTAAGTTCCAGAAGTCTCGCTTTGGCCCATAATTGAATAACGAATCAACGTTCGCTAGCATAGATTCACTAGCATAGGTACAAATGTATACATTCACTCCCACGACTGCGAGAGCTCAGAGATCCCCTCAGAGACTAGTTCGGGACCTCTTGGAATAACCAGAACTGTGCTGCAGAGTCATTAGAGTCCACAACCTGATTTCCGTACCATCGCCATCATTTCCGCCAGCGACTTCAGCCACCTGTCCAGGCGATGGCGCATCGGGGACCCAAAGCCTGAGTAAAAAATAGAAATTAATGAATAAATTAAGTAGTCAATGAACCAGAAGCAAGTACATACCTAAACTCTGCCCCGCCTCGTGTATTCCACTGCGTAATGTTCCACCGACGTAAATCGGAACCACCGACAAGAGATCGCTCTTTCCCGCTGTAGTTGAGGTAAAGGACCTGTCCGTCATGTTGATAAAGACTTCTGAGTGCCCAACCATCATCTGCAATATGCTCTGCGCGCCACTTGAGATGATAAGGGGGCTCGTAAGATGGTGCGATGCGCTATAGTAGATATACCTACCTTCTGATTATCTTGGCCTTTGTCAACGCGACTCTCGACTAGGACGACGTCAGTCAGGAAATCTATGAGAAAAAAAAGTGTTTGTTATACCGTTGTGATCGTTTGTTGTAGAGACGTCAGGAGTTTCGCTGAAGCGACACTGATGAGCTGTAAACCTTTCCAGATGCGAGAATCATGGGGATGAGATGGGGAAACTGCTAGAGGATTCGTTCCCTCTTATACTTGGCGTCGCATTCATTATGATGACATGATTTGGGTATGTGCATAATTACTGTCCAGGCTGCCAGTGGAGTATCGTATCCGGATCTGATAGTCCTCATGAGCATCTAGGAGGTAGTGAAGATTCAAGCGTTCGAGCACGTATGGAGCATGTTTACATATTGAGGTTTTCATTGATTTGGGTATCTACTGCCCAGGCTGCCAGTGGAGTATCGGAGATCTGATAGTCCTCATGAGCATCTAGAAGGTAGCGGCGAGTATCAAGCGTGCGGAGTACGTATGGAGTGTTTAAGTTTACGTGCTGGATTTCTGAGGAAAAAAGTCCAATTCCGGATAGTCGACCTAGCAATGGAATAACAGTGTATTAGGATATACAACTGCTAGGGAAGCTAGGGAAATTAATTCGTTTTTTGCGCTTTAAATCCCGACTTTCTCCTTAAGGAACTTGCTTTGAATCTCAGATCTCAGGGAGGTTCAACTCCAGTTATTACAACCAAGGGAGACAAGTCGATTCAAGTTCTCCTGAACTTGAAATACTGATTAATTGCTCCGACTGCTGAATCGGCAGAGCTACTACTAATTCGGAATTCCCCAGGTAAGTGAGTACCAAGTGAGTACCGTCGCTTTTAAAGATTCCTCGCCGTCTTGAGCCCGCAGTGGCAAAAGTTGTTGTAAGCCCCTATGGTGTGGCGACTGAAGTTGGAACATAAATTTTTAACCCACTACATATCAAGGCTCAGACATTGAGGATCGAAAGAGCTTAGTGAATGATTCATCAGGCTTTATTCTCCTCCGTTTTTCACCCGCTGTTTGACATTAAGTATCGAAGGAGCTAGGAGCTTACTATGATGTAGCAAAATCTTCATCGCTCTATTAAATTGTTAAATGACTTGCAATTGGCATTAATTTTTATGGCAAACTCAAGCTGCACCATCGGAGCATCTTTGAAGAACATTCTACATATCACGAGCACCATCGGAGCACCTTTGAAAAACAATCGAAGGAGCTAGGAGCTTACTATGGTGTGGCAAAAATTTCATCACTTTATTGAATCGCGACATG
>ML769708.1:0-76286 GCA_009733575.1 Gymnopus androsaceus JB14 | reverse complement strand
ATGGTATTACCACTCATGGTATTACCACTCATGGTATTACCACTCATGGTATTACCACTCATGGTATTACCACTCATGGTATTACCACTCATGGTATTACCACTCATGGTATTACCACTAATGGTAATACCACCATGGCAATACCACCATGATAATATCATGGTAATACCATGGATGGTATTACCATGGTGGAATATGCCAGGCATTTACCCTACTTAGGTCCAACTTGGAAGGCAAAAGTTAAGCCTAAGTAGGTATCTTTTAGTAGGTGACTGAAGTGGTCACCCCAAATGAACTACTGAATGGCCTACTGAATAGGCTAATGAATTGGGGGGGTGACATCAATTTTTGCAGCCACTGTAGGTATAATCAGAGGAGTAGCTAGGGTAAGGGGCTCACCAAGAGTTGTGAGGCCACTGAGACCAAACACAGCTGTGTCTTTTCAGCTCATATAAAACTTGAGGTTTCAAGTGGACTTTCACTCTTGCAAAAGGTCAGTAGAAATCTATTGTTTCACCTGATGTTCTGGTTTCCCTGGTACCTCAAGTTTTCAGAGCCCCTTCTGCTAGTCAGATTGATCTGCATTCACTTTGGTTAAACGGCTAACAGAAAGTTGATCTTTCAAGTCAACTTTCCACTCTCAGGATATGTTACATTCCAGACTGAGATTCCTCTCATCTGATTACTTATTTAAAACATCATATTTACAATGTACTTTCGCCATAGTCAAAATATTATATTCCTGTTGATGTTTGAATGTTCGAATACATGAGAGAAAATATCTAGCTTTCACTTGAGAACTCGCTTGGCGAATTTTTTTATAAGTCCCATGTGCCGACAAGTTTGTTCACACTCAATTGAACTCACGTGAACTATCAATGGAACGGCTCCGAACTGACCGATTGCCGAAAACCCCGCAGCAGATCTATATCGACATTTCGATATTTCGCTCCTTATGCCTCGCCACTGCACCATCCCAGTCATAGTCATTGATCCCAATTATACTTTGAACCCGTGCGCTAATCCAGTCTGGGTATCAGACAATGTCAGCGCAACTTGAACGCAAGATCTGTCTTGGAGTCCAGATGCTATCGAGTTATTGTATGGTCTGCATTACCGTCGAAGGTTCCCCAACGGAGCTTGCAGGACATTTGTCTTCAAGTTATTTGATAATTCGTATGTGTGCGCCTTCTCCCGCTGAAATCCAGGTGTCGCGACGTTATCAGTAACCGATGTCTGTCAGTTCCAAATACAAGGACACCGTTAAGCTCGGGACTGACATACTGTATTCGTTCCTATTTTCTTCCCTCCTTCCTACATATCTCCTTTTTCGGACTGCTTTGCTCGGAAATAAATTGCTTTGGATACTGTATAATTACGACCAATATATTACGCGTTACGGTGGGAACTTCAAAGAATAAAGTTCCCGCAGCAGAAATTCATGTTATACCGGAACTTTTGGTCAAATATTAGCCTTATTTGGGCATTTGCATTACTTTCCACCAAATTCTAGTTCCCGGATCCCTGTTATGTGTTATTATTTTCAAAATTACGAAGTTCCCATGTCCGGCGTTACGCTTAGAGGAACTTTTAGTCGTAATCATACAGTACATGAATCTGCTTCTATACGGGCCAGTGAAACTTAACGTATATTCGGGTGGTCCTGTCTATCGTAAGTACCTTCTGAATGATCTTGCCCGATGCACTTCTGATCTTGAACTCAGCCGGTATTTTCACATTCAAATATTGTGGACTAATTTAGGGCTAGTAAGGCTTGTATAAATATTCAACCGATAGACCGACACACCATCGTCTCACCCTTCACGACGGGACCGACCAGGCAACCTTCTATGGCCTTACCAAGTGTAATAACGACTCTAGCTCCTTATTACCTTCCACCGGCCGATGGTACGCGTGCATACAAGAATATAAATGACATGTATGACAAGAACTACATCCGAGACAATGTAGAGGTGCAAATCGAGAACATCCGGGGCAAGGAGCTCCTTTATATTCTTGATAAAGCTGGTTTCCAGTTTTTCAAGCACACTTCTTACTCCTCGTTCGTCAGTGATGACGACATCAAAAAAGAGTATTATCCTGAGTGTCAAGAGCTCTACAAGAAGCTCACTGGCGCATCCAAGGTTCTGGTCTTTGATCACAGTAAATTTCTAACCATCTCATATTATCAACCTCAGCTAACGTAATTTCGCAGCTATCAGGCGCCATCAACCTGAAATTACCGAAGAGGGTCCTGACAAACGTCAGCCTGTCTTCAATGTGCACATTGACCAGACTCCTTCAGCAGCCAGAGCCCGTATTTACCGCTACTTTCCGAAGGAGGAAGCCGACGAGCTGCTCTTGAAGCACCGATTCCAGATCTGTAATCTTTGGAGGCCTATCCATCACGCTGCCTACGACACCCCTCTTGGTTTCATTGATAGTAGCACAGTCGACTATGAGAATGATCTCTTCCCTATGACTTTGAAATTCCCCGGAGGGCCTGGGGAGACCTATGCCGTGAAATGGAGCCCTCAGCATCGTTGGTGCTATTTGAGAGGCATGAGTCCCGACGAAGTCGTCCTCTTCAAGTGGTGAGTTCAAGAAGTTTTTGACAGTATGTGGCATGACTTAATTTTCTGCTTCCTACTAGTTATGATTCCACGGATGACAAATCCATCATCAACTTCAACGCACATAGCTCTTTCATTGACCCTACCACTCCCACTGATGCTCCTCTTCGGGAATCCATTGAGTTGAGGGCAATGCTGTTTTTTGAATGAGTGGTTACATAGGTCGGTTAAAATACTTCACCAGACAGCCAGATGTGCAGAGTTAGTCTGGTTTATGCCTATACAGCTGAATTTTCACATCAAAGACTGAGTTTAACTGAATCTGTTAGATAGTGTTGTACATTTGTGCTTCATAGACCTTCGTTTTAATATTTATTCTACTGTCCAAAACGTTTATTGAGCCATGTACATCATTATGGGGATAATTCTATTAACCAACCCCGCTGCTCAAACACAATCCTGCTACAACCCTCCTTCAATGAGTCGCCTCTGGAGCAGCCCTAGTGCAATAGGCGGAGCCCTCCGCAGAGTCCCGCCGAGAATGTCACAAGCAGCAAATTAAACAGTAACCCCTCCTTGCACCTCGCTAAGGCCCTTTCTACCTAAAGGATTCACGGGTCCGCCGCCTGAGGTCTACAAGTGAGAGGGCCGCTTAGCAGTGCACTCAGCTAGCATGGTCCCTCCAGCCTAGAACCATCTGCAGGTAATATTACCCAAGTTTCTTCATGGTTCCGTGTTGGCGCGTATCCACCATTTCGTCGAACACTCGAGTATAGATACAGCACCGCTTACTACCTAGTACCTACCTTTCTCTCTTTTTCCTTCCTCACCAATCGTACTAGTCTAGTACATTGTACATTGATTGCCCACCCCTCCTACACTACCTCGGTTTCCCACCCTGTATCTAGCACTGGTTTCGGTTTTTCTTGCCCCCTTTCACCTTTCTTGCTCGTACCTCCCAGTACTTCCTCCTCTCTAATACAAAAAATGGCCCTTTGGGTCGGTTCTACTGGCTAAACACCTGTCCGCAGGTCGAACCTAAGCGATTGGAGAGATATTACGCATACAGTACTAAATTTGTCACCGGACATCAGTCACATCACTCCGAGCCTCCGCCGCCTCAGAACTTAATGAAAAAAGTCTGTAGGCTGGGTTGTTATGATTTGTGTCAAAATGAGGGATTGTGTTCGGACAGCGGGGTTGGTTAATAGAATTATCCTCATTATGGTCCTAATTGTATGATTTCTACGATATATACGGATCATATGCATTAACGGGTGTATGATGGGCGAGTGGGAGTGCGTAACGACATACGCCGATCATAGCGGTCATACTGCCGGCCAAATTCAAGTTGCATTATACATAGGTCACACGCTTCATACAGTGCGTTGTATTGAAATCGGGAAGCCAATATTCTGGCGACCTTGTTTATATGTGCTTGCTTGGTGCCACTGGCAGCTCAGCACACACACGGAAAAGGGAAAAAATTAAGCTCTACCAAATTCTCTCAGTAAAGCACTTGTATCGGTAGTGATATTTGTATCCTTGAATTAATTACCGCTTTGTTGTCTTTCAATGAGCGTGAAAATGCCTCCGTTATTTTCTCAATCAAATTCAGATTTTCCTCAAGTGAAAGTCATATTGATTTGTTGCATATTGACTCAACAAATTTCCTACACTAAACTTCATGAATCAAGAATGAAATTGTAGTACATCAGCAAAACCTGGATGATCCCATAGCAAGATCCTCCTCTGTGCAGCTCTGCACAGTTCTGTACAGAGCTGTACAGAGCTGCACAGAGGGGGACCTTGCTATGGCAGACACCCAGGTTTTGCTGATAAAATGGAAAGGATATAAATCATGGTCATAAATGAGATGGTAGATTCCAAAAAAAGCTATACAGCATATTGGTATAATGATTGTGAAAGTATGGAGGTAGTTTCTGAGCAACAGAATGAGACATGGAAACATGATAAATTTGACAATCCAATAGACTGCACCTGTTTCAGTACACCAATGCAGTTGCATGCCGCATGTGCAGTTGATGTGTTAGTGCAGGATAAGAGGGCTGTTGTCTCAAGCTTCTGCCTCCGAATCAGAGTTTGCTTGCTCTGCTAAAGCCCAATTCTTGAAATCAGCTAAGTGAGGGAGACGCTTGTTGTTGATCTCTAGCATCTCAACACTGGCAGGGGACAAACGCACAAGGAATTGATGATGGTAAAGAGATTGAGGAAGACCAATGATGGCCTTGGGTTGAGTCTTCCAGCCTGTTCAGCAATGGATCTGTAAAGGATGAGTGAGGTGTTTCTTCCCATGCTGCGCCGCAATCTTCAACTGGAGTTCATTGATGCTGGTATTGAGGTCTGCAAGAATGTGAGAAAGGAAGCACCAACAACTGTAGGGCTCCATGGTGACAAGAGCACTCCCCTCAACCTCAACATCAGTGTCATCTGAAGACTGTCTGAGTTCAAACAAGTCACCCAAAACAGCTTCAACCCTCTTCCACTTCTTCTTTTCTTCAGGCTTAGAAGAATGCATGATGAGTTTCTTGACATCATCTTCTCTCTTATTTAATTTCTGCCTGCAAGTATTAGATAGATAAAGTGTGCAAAGGGCAATACTGACCGTTCACTTACAATTAGCCTTACAAACACTACCTCTTTGCCTGATCAATTTGAGCTTGTATTGCAGCCTCTGCTGCTGTCTCAAACCTGTCCCTTTCCTCCTCATGCACGCGAGGTTTCCATTGTTTCCAGGAGTGACTAGCTTGCAAAATGTGGCCCCAAATGATGGCGTGGATGGCTTCTGTGGACAAGGATCCCTCAAAACACTGATCTGCTCCATTTTCCAATGCAAATGAGGTCATATTTTTTACAACGCCAAGATTCCATCAAGAGCCACGCCAGCCATCACCAAAATATAATTGGAATTGGTTGGCATCCTGCTTGATCTTGTGGCTGTAGTGTCGCAAGTTTGCTTTGCTTCAGTTCACAATTGGCCTTGATGCTGCTGACATTTGGATGGGGATCTTGAGTTTTTCTGCGCTTGGGTGTTGAAGGTGCAGGGGAGGCATGCAGCAAAGGGTTAGCAGCCATGAATTGTGCAGGTGTGTCGGTTATAAGATCAAGGATGGAATGATTGTTGAATGGAATGGAAGAGCTCGATGAGGAAGCACCACGTGTAGGTTCAGGGCTCTCGTCATTGGCATCATGATTGTTGTTAACAGTGGGTCACCTCTTATACTTGCCTTTCCTGATCTGATTCCTCAAAGACACTATCTTGGTTTTGCGCTCAGTCTGCAATAAGCAGTGAGTAGATACTCAACAATAGGGAGCAATGCTCACAAGAGCCACTTCCTTGGCTTGCATATCTGTAGCCACACTTCTTGCCTGAAGAAGAGATCAATATGTAAAAAAGAATTGCATACTGAGCATGTACCTCCTGGGCAATTGTTTCAGCATGCTTGCGAGCCATGTCCTTCTCTCTCTGTGCTGCCTCTAGTAAGGCTTGCTGATACAAATGTTAATAATAAAAAAGAAAGAAGTAATTATTGATCAACCCACCAAGTGAGATACGCTGGCATTCAGTCTATCAACCCTGTCAGCTTGCTCCTTGTCAGCTGTGTTAACTTACTCAGTTTCATCCATCATCTCTTGCTGGAAACATTATTCAACCAAAAATGCAGTCAAGATGAGTCACCAAGAGTCCTAGAGTGAGAGCAAAGTAACGTATTTTGCTAACTTATTTAACTTATTTCAATTCAATCAAGTTAACTTATTTTTTTCCCACACTTACAAAATTTACTTGGCCGATGACAGCTAACTTGACGATTGAATTATGGCATATTTATCTTTCCATCACCATATTAAATGTCTTCAACATTGCTTCAAGTTCCTTGCCGTCATTGTTCTGGTTTCGCAGTACGTGAATGAACGTGTTGATTTGAACAATCTGTGTGCACATCAAGATCTGTCGCTCACACTACAGGCAAACCTAAAGATATCCCGCAGTGATTATAAGTGCCCGAACATTTTGATGAGTATTCTCCGCCTCTTCATACACCTTTGTCCAATCGCTGCAGATCACATGGAGGCAAAGCCCTCCGCATTCTTGATTAACTCAATGCTGGTAGTCGAGTGCTGCACATGGTTAATACAATGTCTCAGCAACTCGCATGTGCTTGGAGGTGTTATTAAAGTGAGCTTTGCTTTTACAAAATTGTTACTTATCTAACTTACAACTGTCCGAATGATCTACCAAAGCAATATATATATATATATGACAATTACCGATGATTTTGACAATGGAATGTACCCATCAGCTCTCAAGATGGAGAATGTATGATTTGATCAAGACTACCCCAACATTGTAAACACCATAAGGGATGACAGCTAACTTGATGAATGACTTACAGCATATTTAACTATATCATATGCTTTCTAAATTGCAAACTTGCTGTCATCATGAGTGTTTTCGTGGACCCATTGGACACCTGAAGAATCCATATGCTCCTCAAGATCTGTTACTCATACTAAGTACAGGCAAACATAAAGATTTCATCCGCCCTTGCATTTCCAACATCCTCTCCGCTCATTCTTGACCGTTCTGCACCTCAGAATCGACGTTACAAGCCCTCAGGATTAACTTTGTTACACATGCACACTCAAAAAATTTCTTATTGCACACCTCTTGTACACCAATACACAAGAGGTCTCTGAGTCTGTTCAATTCTCAGATTAACTACAAGTTCAGATTTACTTACTTACAAGCTAGTATTACACCTGTACTTAGCTCCTTCGTTATTTTCTTAAATATTGTTGTAACTTGTACTCATAATAAGGACTTGTGAGTTGTTGAATCAACTCATGTTAAACTTATTGCCTTAATCCATGTTCCCTTCTTCCATGCAATTCAAGTCCTGG
Organism: Gymnopus androsaceus JB14; assembly: GCA_009733575.1. Lineage (NCBI taxonomy): Eukaryota > Fungi > Basidiomycota > Agaricomycetes > Agaricales > Omphalotaceae > Gymnopus > Gymnopus androsaceus. Next base: position 68,790 of record ML769708.1, on the reverse strand, counting down.
TTCAATGTTCAAACTTCATAACAGGAACTAAGATAAATGTAAGAGGAACATATTGGCCAAGGTCAGCAACAAAGTATCATGGCCTTACAGTATATACCAAATAACATTTCATGCACTCATATTATATTATTCAATGAAATACACCCCCTAAATTGAAGAACATCTGCCAGGTAAAATATTGGTACAATAATTGATTCAATTTAGATACATACAATGGTGAAATTGGAGAGAACAGTATACACAATGTACATACATGGCAGACTGTACCACTGAACATATTTGATTTGAACGTTGTCTTACATCTGGAAAGCAGTTGCTGCTACGAGTGCTACACGAGCTACTGTAGCTAGTCTACGTAAGCAGTGTAGCTTGCGTAGAGTTGCATAGTGCTGATAGCTACCCTGCTGTTTGCAGATGTAGTGGCATAGCACCATCAGCAATGCTGTCAAGTCATCACCACCATAAGTACAAAGTTGTGCATCAAGGTTGAAGGCATATTTCAGAGGTATAATGCCATAAAATACTCCATGTAAATCCATACGCAGTTGAGATGTATGGCTACCATACTGCTGCACAGTTTGAAAGTTTCCACACTTGCTCTACTCCCATACATGAGATTCAATCCATACACTAGCTTAAATTATAGATATGAAAGCATCTTATTAGTGCTGCTTGCGAACAATAAATGTACATTAAATACAGGATCGCCGCATATAAACAAAAACAAACTATCTACATACACATGTTATAAGCTCAATATATGCTACTCAGGCTTGAAGACATATGAATTGGGACAATCGAGACTTGGACGGTTGCGCAAAGTGCAAAATGAACTGAAGCAAGTGAGCCAATGTATAGACTGGGCAAGGGGGCATACTTCTGAGCTCGATAAAATGGATAATTAAAGTGCCAACAGCAAGACTGAGAAAAAATAGTGATAGAAAAAAGAAGGTAGCAAGACTTACAAGATTTTTCTGGTCTGACAGTTGACCCATACACGGTAACTGTAAGACCCCAGTCAGTCTATCAAATAATCTCAAAGGAAAAAGAGGCAGTGTCTGCGGTAGTGTTGCTCATTCGGAATCTCCAATGTGCTTCTACCAATACAAGTAAATGAAGCAGCCACAGTATGGTACCGAGCCCACCACATAGTAGCTCACTCAGAGTTGCGCCGACTCGCTCTTGCCACTTCAAAATTCTTATTATGAATGACTTTTTCCCAATGACAGCATATGTCTTTGAGGTCATCCAGAAGCCTCCAGTATGCTAAGTAAGAGCCGCAACTATTGAAATACTGACAAAAGTTCATAAAATTTATGATAAGTTAACCTGTCAAAAATTCAAACTCCGCTAACTTATTTACTTGTGCCAAGATTTGCTGTTAAATTTACATTTTTAACAATGATGAAAATACCATTTGTGTGACTTTTAAGGCGTAGATATGGGCGCTATCAACAGTCCATGGATTCCATAGCTCTTATGCACTGGTTAAGATACTATAATAGGCATATATGCATAATTTGTAAGCAACACTTAAGTCGGAATAGGTCAATGGTGAGCAGCATACTGCAAGTACCAATTCCACAACCTTCCTCAGATGACCCAATACAAGCTTTAGGAGCATGATTCATGCTAACTAGAGGCTCTATAACCTTGAAAAGTGTCCAGGATGGGGTGGAACAGTGAGAACAGTGGTTATAGATTGTTAAGGAGGTAGCTACAGTGTTGGGCAGAGTGTAGTGAGTCCTATGAGGGTTCTAATACACTTAGTACACTAATCCCTGGCTCTTTTTACACTATAAGTAAAATAAGTTAGAATAAGTTAGGATAAGTAAAATAAGTAAAATTGTCGTGACAAGTTAACTTAAGTTAACTTAAGTAAATAAGTAAACTTAAGTTAACTTGTCAATTGATAAGTGAACATTAAGTTAGTGGAGTTTGAAATCATAAGTTAGTTTGGTAGTCATCAGAGTCCTAAGACTGACCATTTTGATATCCTGTTGTTCAATGGTGAGCTCAAGGTTCTCATTTACTGGTTCCTAAGTTGCATGTGTGAGTATAGATACTCTTGATGTATAAATTTCCTACCAGTTCCAGCTTCTGTTTGAGGAGAGCTGCATACTCATTCGTGCGTGATTCACTTCAGGCTGCCCCAATTATATCTTCTTAGATATTCCAAAGCGTAACAATCCAGTATCTAGTATGATCAAAATCCACAGGAAATCCAGGGGCCCTGCCTGGAATCCATACACACTGCCTGGATTCCATGCACTAGTAAATATAGTAGTTTATGGATTCCATGCATGTCGCATGGAATCCATGCACTGGTAAATATAGTAGTGTATGGATTCCATGCACTAGTAAATATAGTAGTGCATGGATTCCATGCAAAGGAGCAGATCTTGTAGTTTATAGTTGTTGTGGACCTTAATTTGGTCAAGGATTTCCACAATTACAACTTTGCGGTGGACGCGCAATTTTTAAAAACAACAACAATTATTGTTTGATGAGATAGCTTTTCAGGCGGTGTGTGCAGAGAACCGCAAGGGTCATCTATTTGCAGGTTCTAATATACAGTTGTCAACATTGTAACAGTACAATACTGGCATTAATATATGGTAAGTTCACGGAGCCAACAACATTTGCGCCTATATAAGCTGCATCAACGACTTTACACGTTGTCCGAGATGTTCTTGAAAATGAGATAGATAGGGAGCAAATCTACCCAACAGTGATTAGTGAATGATCACCAGCTTACCATCTTGCAATCCTTTCCACCCGTCTCTTGTCTCCTGGTTCCAGATTCATGATGTTCTGTACATTTTTTTTACTGACTTGCATTACCACAAGATTGCCATGGACTTTGAGTACAGGATTCCACAGGAGATCACTGCAGGCTACCACAATTTATATCATGTTAGATAGGTCAAAGTGTAACAATCCAGTATCTAATATGAAGGAAATCCACAGGATATCCAGGGCCATGGATTCCAGGGTGCCAGGACCTCTGGCACCTCTGGATTCCAGATGTCCTGATTCCATGTCTCCTTAACATTGACAGCCAAATAGGTATTGATACTGAGAGTGATGATGGTCTCATCTAGAATGAGCTTACTTGGTACAAGGCTATCTCATGGTGTTATTGTTATTTCATTCAGAGAATTTTCTGAATTTGAATTGAGAAGCTTGATGAAAAGGGAAGCAGTATGTCCACAGGGTTTAGGATTTGCTACTTTCACCTATTGTCAAACTGCCAGGATACTGGATTGTTACACTTTGGCCTATCTAACATGATATAAATTGTGGTAGCCTGGAATGGGGAGATACTGGTGCCTTTGAAAGAAGACCTGGAATCGTTCTACACCAAGCATGACATTGCAGTGGTGCACATGAGGCTGGAGAGTAGGCCAGCCTACGAATCTCGATTGAACAAGCAGTAGATGGGGAACATCATGCTTTGTTGGTGCATGAGTAGATTCTACTGTGATCTTTGGGGATGTATAAACATTGGAAGTAGAAATCCTGAATGCCTTTATCATAAAGGTGCAGCATGTCTATTGATTAGTTAGAAATCTTATAGTAGGAATGAAGAGTTTCACATACTTCAGTTAGGGTGCAGCAGGTTCGTGGCATTATGCGTGTGATATCGAGCATAGGTGGATTGTAAAGAGTGTATGGGGGATTGCAGCTGGCTGCTGGTAGTCAAGAAGATTGATATCAACTTTTGGATCATTGCATTTTATCTGGCAGTTTGACAATAAGTGAAAGTAGCAAATCCTAAACCCTGTGGACATACTGCTTCCCTTTTCATCAAGCTTCTCAATTCAAATTCAGAAAATTCTCTGAATGAAATAACAATAACACCATGAGATAGCCTTGTACCAAGTAAGCTCATTATTGTTCCTTTGCTCCCTTCTTCCCTAGAAGACTCTTCTTCTTGAAAAGTCTCCCAAGGAAATAACAGTAACACCACAAGATAAGCAAGTACCAAGTAAGCTCATTATTGTTACTTCACTCCCTTCTTCCCTTCTTCCTTCTTAGACCCCACTTCACATTTTTCTGCTTTTGCTAGAGTGTCTTTCTTGTTTTTGAGCTGTTCTTGCAGCAGTACATATGCACCCCAATGGTCTTGATGATTTCTGAGAGCAGGTAGTTTGTTTTCAATCTAAGGGTATTGTCAAAGAGCACTGCATGTTGGGGATTTGAAAACCTACGTGTGTATGAGCTTTGTCCAGATCATCTGCTTTTTGTTGTGCGAGGTTATGCTGAACATTCAGATACAAGTCAACAGCCTCGTGGGCAGTTTTCTAGACTTAGGTTTAGCTGATAGGGAGATACAATAACAACATGGAGAGCTTACATGATAAGATGCCTTCAACACCTCTGACCAGCCCACCAACTTCATGGTAAGCCTACCTTTTGGTGGGGGTGTAAGGATTGTACAAACTCCAGGTAATGAACTGATGGAGTCATCTAGCTCACTCGATGGAGAACCTGGAGGAGTTGCAGGAGTCTCAGATTGGGGCTATACCATGGCAGTTGTTTGGATCACAGAACCTGATGATGCAAAAGAAGGGACTGTGTTTGGAACCGACAACAGATACTTATGCATCTGGTGAAGGAATGGAGTAAATGTTAGTCCTCAATGATGCTTCTGGATCAATATCACTGACACACCAGTTAGTTTACTGAGGTTTTCAGCAAACATCTGACAGGAAGTGTAGAAAGTGAAGAGATATCATTGATGGCCTACAATCCGAGCTCAGGACACATTGGTATTGTGCACCAATCAGAAGTAGTACATCATTTCATCATCGATGGAGTGATGTGGATAATACTAGTGAAATTGGTGGCAATTCCAAAGCACTGGCCACAAGCAGTTGGCTTTGGACAATCTGGTGTACGTGGGCCAGAGCTTTGGACCTTTGGGAGGGAAGATGGAGTCATGTAAGTGCTAACTGAGACTCTATGTTTAGACAGCCAACTCACCCTGTATATAATAGACACATCTTAAATGATGATGGGCAGGTCCTGAAGTCCAAAGACACTGGTACTATCATGTATGTGAATTCAAGCGATTATTGCAAGAATCTGCTGACAGTAGCAGAGGCCATGCTGCTATCAACATGAAGGAGGATGCAGTCATCCTAGATGACATATCTCAATGCATAGCGCTCTACAAGCTTTCAGGCACAGAGAGGCTCAAGACCTTTAGCATATCTCACAGCAAGTGCAGGTCTCAAAATGTGGCCTTCCATGATGGTGCCAGTATGGTCATCTGCAGAAGTGACCATGGAAAAGTATATATTTTTGATTGTCACACTGGAAAGATTAACAATACAATTCATGTTGGCATTAAAGAATGGGTCCAGTCAATTGCGGTAAGCAAAGGTATTGATAGAGATGCATAAGGCTTCTGATTCTGCAGCAGAGCATCAAGGTGGTGGGAGTTCCGCTGATTCTGGTAGGACAATCCAGCAAAAATGTAGGTAAAACTGCAATTCAGGTGTGAGAGAAGGTTTTGATTCCTCTTGTTAAGAGCAATAAGAAGAGGGTGGTAACCTATGATGGGCCTTGGCTGCTCCTAGTGGTCCTGTCAATGCCTTTTGTTCTCAAGAATATCTTGGTGTGTCTGATTCGCTGTTCCAAGGGGAGCACAGCAACTGAACTTGCAACAGCATGTTCCTATCATAGCTACTTGTACTCAGTATATTGCTAAAGCTTTGAGGGAGAACAGACCTGCCTAATAAGATACCCAAACAGTCTCCCCAGTCTGTACTGAGCTTACTCTTCATTGTGTAGTATAATCTATTAAAACATGCAACAGAAGCAGCAATTATTAGTGGGCATGAAAGCAAATCAGCTTTAAATGCACTCGGTAGCCCTCATTTGACAGGGTCTGCTCACATGCGCCTTAATTTGCCACAGTGCCACAGGCCCAGTGTGCTTGCATGAGTTGCTGACTGCGACTGCTTTTCTTAAGGTTCTAATTTTTTGAGGATAAAAATATAATATGTTAATGCATAATTGAAGCAGCGTTGAAGAGCCAATGGCCATTGCCAAGGGAAACATCCAGACACCACTGCAGCACTTGGTGGTGGTACAGATGCAAGTGCTGCAAAAGTTGCTTCTGCTTCGCTTGTTTTAGGACCACCACCACACCGGGTGTAAGTCTCCTCAACAACCTTCACAGTGAGTAAAGTTCTTTTGCGCACAGACAAATCTTTATTTCATAGTCTACTCTCATGGTTATCTGGCTACGGATCCTTGCCTAGTATCAAAACGTTGAAATGGCAAATGGGAAAGCAAAAGAACAAAAGCCAGACACCCAGATGCAAAAAGCATGTGGATTGGACTCTGAGTGGTGTGCAACTCTGGGCAGTCGGTAAGACCCTCAGCAATGGGAAATGTGCATGCTAATGTGATTGTAGAGAAACTTGTTAACCATTGTGAAGTTTCTGGTGGACAGACAGTAAGTTACGCTCTTCAACCATCATGAATCACTGAAAAATTGGGGATAGCAGTATCTAGTGAAAGTAAGTAATTACCATTGTGTAATATACAGTAGATTAATGGTCCAGTGGGTTGGGTGGCCTCATTACAAGAACACATTAGTAATGCCTTGAATCATGCAGGTTCACCTCATAACATTGTAAATTGTAGATGGGAGCTGGAGCAGAACCTCACAGATCTGGTTGCTTGGAAAGAGTATCAAATTTGCCATCCCAAATTGTCTCAGTGAGTGGTTTGTGCAAATTTTTTCAATCACTCACAAAATTGACCAGACACAGTCAACCACGTTTGACAATAACAATTCCTTCCCCAACTTCCAGTTAACATGCTGTGCAGTGAGGTTTACACAAAAAACTGCAAGTCTTCACTCAATCTTTTTGCTTATGCTATCTGTTGACGCACCTTTGTTACATTGCAGGGATTTTCTTCAGATTTATTGCAACCCTGTAATCTTTGCAATCAGACAGTTCAAACAGTTTGAATAATGTAAATGTATTTTTTTGGAATATGCAGTCATACAGCTTGCAGTGTAGCCACTATCCCTGCAATACAATATCTCTCCAAACTTTCAGCAGGAAGCAAGACAATATGAGGAACAATGTTTATCCCTACACCTGTGACCTTGGTGGGAATGGACAAATCACTAGCATATATATACCAGTCTCCTTACCATCAGTCATCATTTCAGGCAGGGTTTAATGTTTAATATTTTATTTTTTTAAAAATGACACTTTGGTGTGTTAGTATCAACCTGTTGTAGTAGTTACATATGTTAATCAGTGGTCATTTGGTGTTGAGGCTGACAATTTGGTAGTCAGCCAGAGATCAAACAAACAGAGCCAGCTACAGTATGCCATTTTGGAGGAGATTTCTGATCCTTGGTCTGCCACACTCACTCAAGGTGATGTTTTGGAAGGTGGAATGGAGTGGAAGCAAGGATGACCCTATCATCAGTTTTGGAGGAGTGGGACAGCAAGATTATGGCTCACACTTAGACCTAGGTCCTCCATGGGAAACATATTCCAAGTAACATGCTACAACATGATAGATCTACAAAGGGTTTAAATAAGTTAAAGGTCCAAAGGTATTGAAAAACTAAACAGATTAACTTCAACAAACCCAACATTTGTTACAATAATACAACATGAGGACCAATCTAATTTTTTAAATAAGTTGCAGGCAAAGGTATGAGGTATCAAAAACCAAACAGATTTGACATCCTTTCAGATGTCCTTCAACCACTCCAACATTCCTGAACATGCTCCAATGTTCCTGACAGACATCCCTTTGAATGTCAAGAATTGGCCCAGAAGAATACCTGGAAATGCTTCAGTTCAGCATTTCTGGTGCCGTTTGGACAAGTGCTACTGAGACCAATCTGGATGTTCTGTGAGTGAAGGATGCCCATGTTCCGAACCGGTGCTGCTGAGACCAATTGTGTTGTGGGTGTTCCAAAGGATGCTCCCCTTTTGAACTGAGACCAATCACATTGGGGGCAATCCATGAGCCAGCCATTTGGACCAGTGCTGCCAATAATCTTGGGAGCGTTCCATGAGTGAAGGACACTTGCTAGGAGTCCAACTGTGTAATTTCGCAGCAAAGATTTTGAAGGCTAGGTAGGAGGGATGGTGATTCTCCTGACATTGTCCTTGTTCCAAAAATTGCTTCATACAGATGCCACATGAATATTGATCTGCAAGGAAGGGCCCGTATTGGTCACCTTCCTGAACTTCAGGAGCCCTTGGTCCCATGAACACCTGTTATCATGTGATTCACATCCACAATAGAGATTAAAGTCAATGATTTTGAATATGAACTGTGGCATGGCCAAGACCAAGTTGTCAGGTTTGATATCCATATGGGCTACCTTGAGTTGGGAATAGAGGAAGTTGATACCCTCCGAGAGCTGAGCGCAAAGCAATAAAGCATGGCTTTCCAAGTAGCTCCCTCCCTTCCTCATTTCTTCACTGACTGGAATGTGATGAGGAAGTTGGAGATACTCTTCAGCTGACCAGTGGCCAATTGACCACTCTAGGATGAAGTGCGCGATGCCTGGGTGCTGAGAGTCATGCTTATGCTTACAATATTCTTGAAGATGCTTATAGACCGCAAGTTCCTGCCTCCCCAACCTACCACCAATTGTTTTTTGAACACAGTGGAACCCTGACTTGAGATTGATAAAATAAATACTGGGCTGCATCAACTCAAAATCAATTCAAGATATATAGACAACATTAAAATTTTTCATACACAACCTGTTTCCTCAACACTTGTGGCCTCAACACCCATGGCCTCAATACTTGTGTATGTGTTCAACACCAGGTCCACGCTCATACCCGACTCCGATTCCTTGACACTGGTTAAGTGCCTCTTGGCAATGCTCATGATGCTTTTTGTCTTTTGCTTCTTAGTTGCACATTTGCTCTGTGCCACCCATTTGCTGTAAGTTTGTCCCTTGAAACTGATGGAAGTGTCATTTATCTTCTTCCAGACATTGCTGAGCACTTCATGCTGGGCAGGACTGAGTTGACGGGCATATGGATCAGCGGCATTGAGAAGTCTGAGATGAAAGTGCGCTTGGCCATGGGCATCTTGCAAAGGGTATTCTTTTTGCCCTGCTTGGTATTTCAAGCAATGATAGAGGATCTAACAACATGTCAGTCTCTTGATTGAGTGCCAAAAAAAACAATGCATACCTGGTTGTCCTTTCATACACCAAAAAACACTGCCCTTGATACTCCTCGCTCACCCAGAAGATGGGCAAACAGCAGGTGTTGCTCTTGAAAGTACAATTTATGAAACAGACACAAAATGCCGCATGTACCAACATTTGCTACCAATCTAGCCTGCAGCTATGGGAATCCACTTCAAAGAGCAGAGCAATTTCAAAAGAGTGGGCTAGTAGCCTGTCCAATTTGGGATGGATCAGATGAACCCCTGCATCCTCCAAGAGGGGCCAGCAACATTCTGCAGAGTTAACACACCCATATCATGTGGCCAATGAGTTCTGGGACTACAAATCTAGCATCAGTTTGTTTGGGACATTTTGTCAAGGCGGACACTTACTCGGACCAGGATATCGCTTGTGAGCTGCTGTATGCATCGAATACATATTTAGCTGCCTCAGCAAAGATGTTTAGTGATATGGTGTCTTCCAAAGTTTTTACTTGCCCCTCCTTGCCTGGCTCTGGAATAAAGTGGTGTTTGGTAGTGAGAAAATGTAATTTGGAGACATATTTATCAGAGGGCATGGAGTAGTCATAGATAGGAAGAGCAGGGGCTGCAGATGTTGAAGCACCTGGTGTAGATGTTTTTGATTGCTGAATGGGAGGTGGCATGATACAGAATTCAGAGGGGTCCAACCCTGGGGTAAATTCCAGATTTATGAGTAAATGCATCTCCTGAAGCATCATTCAGAAATCAGTATTCTGCAAATTGACCAGGGCTTAGTTACATACCTCTGGAGGTATGTGTGTACAATCCCTCTTACTCTCTATTTGCTCTTTCTTGGCCTGAACAAATGGGGGCTAGTTACTGCCTATGTTTTCTAAGATATGGCTGTGTGAAAACAAATACTCTGCAAAAGTGGAAGCATTGCCCATTCTGAAAACGGTGTCCACATAAGACAGGTTGAGCTGACTGTCTTCAAAGTGGTGACAAAGGAAATTTTGCACCATCTCGGATTCATGGGTGTCACAGGATTCAAAGCGGGATTCATAAGACTTGCAATACGCATAGTATTGGTCCAGACAAATCCATTTTAAGGAATGGAGGAGTTACAGAATGCATGAAACAAAACATACCTTCAAAAACAAGGCAAGCACCTCCATGTTTCTTGAATTCACCCAATGTCACATTACCACTGGCCTCTTGATAACCTGAGCAGATAGTCAAGACCATGTTGCCCAAATTGCTGCATGGGACAAGCAGTATGATGTTCAGGTTCCCTTTAGAGGAACTTTCGCCGAATGTTGTTGATGAGCCCAGTTACAGAGTGCTCATTGGCAAAGCTTCCCTTAACAGAATGCCATTGCAGTGGCTTTGTTACATTGTCATGGTAAGTGTCAATATTTTTGCTGTAGGCACAAACTAGGAACTCAGTCATGGCAGGCAAGGTGATCTTTCTTTTGCCCATAGTGAAGAACAGCAATTTAAATGTAAGCATCCATGGTATCATGGCAACACTGAACAATGGTCGGTCAACAACTGAAAGGACAATACACGCCGTGACAGCGTGGAATGCCAAGCAAGACTAGCGCTGGGATGCTCCAAAATCTTTGTCCTTGTAAACAAATCAGATCTGCATTAGCAACAGTAAGTCCAAGCTTACTTACCTTGATGTTTCTGCAAGGTGGTGGTACTGAAACAAGCAAAGCAGAAGTTGCTTACATGATGTGTGTATCTACATATAGTTGCCGTTGGCCAGATTCTACAACCAAAAAGGAAGTTGGCACTTGAGAACAGTGAAAGAATTATGAGTAAGAATTTTGATATAAAACAATGTGTTCCAAAGACAAAAGACTAACAAAAAACCCATGTAGATTGTTAGAAGACCATGGGATCGGACCTAACACTCCATTCATAACCAGGCCAAGCGTGTCTCACACCATGTCAAGCCCACAATGTCATCCCACAATGTCAAGCCTGATATCCACTAGCTCAGTGTCGCACTCCTCTTTCTTGCACCCCACCATGTTCCCCCCAGCCATACTTGCCCACAAATGAGAAATATCCATACCGCTTGGATTTGCAAATCTCTGGAAGCATTCTCAATCAGGTCCTTCCACTTGCAGACCTGTCCAGTACAATTCTTGTTACACAGTCCTATGCCAATCTATATGAATGTATCAAGATTGGCTTCAAGTTGGATAATGTCCTGGATAATGTCCTGCCTCAGCCTGCTCCTGGGAACATAACAAGGCCTCCCCCTCAGTGAAAGGGTGTGATCATTACAGGGCAACCTGGAACTGGTACATTAACTGTCTGTCAATTAACAGTTTCTCATCATTCAACATGTAAGTGTTTCCCTTTGGTATATTGCAATTTGCCTCCTTCTGGACTATTCTACTGAGCCCTTGCTCATTATACAACCAAAAGCAGTGCTTTTGCTCTACTACGGGGCTGCTTACATGCCCCCCAGCTCTGAAGTGCCCCAAAATTCAACCCAATTGCCTATGCAAATCTTCTTGTTACATCAGTTTCCAAGCATGTGTAAACCTTCTTGCATTGCACTTGTATAGTGGGATGGACAATCTGGACCACCATACCTTATATGGAATGATCTACTTCCCGTCTTTGCTTCATCACCTGATCAGTTTTGAATGGATGGCTTCATAAAGAGGAGAGACCCTTTTATGTGGGGTATGCAAACTTGGGATTGGCTTGAACTTAGAAAAGGGTAAGTGTTCCATGCATTGCGTGACCCACCATGATATTTATGGCGTCTACAGCTTTGAATTACATGCAACGTATCAGATGGTCAGACATCATTTGAGTTTGCTCAATCATCTTCTGAATCTCAATGGACATGTTATGAATCTCAATCTCCAGATCCGGCCTTCTTCCCACATGGAGGCTGAGTTTCCTCTTCCTTATTGTCTTGAAGAATAGGATAACAACAACCTCACTGCTTTGGATGCAGAGGAGAGGTTGATAGCGATGCTTGTGGCAGCAGCTGTGCGACATATTGGTTGGGTCCCTCAATATGTATATCATCTTATGGGGAACTTAGTTCTCGGTATTTTCTTTTTACATTGGGGCTCATGCACTGTATGGATGCTAATGAATCCTCACAGGAGGACCCTCTGCAGGCAACAAATATATTTCTAAAATCCAGGGAGCTGTTTTTTTGCATGAAGAACCTCTCAGCAGGTCTTGTTTCAGCAATCAATCAATCAGAATTGTCTTTGCATGGGGTATCCCATTGAGTGTTCATGCAGCCTCAATTGCAACCATCATCTGACCTCCAAAAAACAAAATTCCATACTCAGTTCAAAACCCAGGCTGCACAAGACCTCTTCATGGAATGGCTGAACACTTCCAACTAGGCAGAGCTCAAAGAGGTTCTAAAGATTGCCATGCAGAACCCTGCAACTTGTATTATGGCAGGTAACACCTTCGAAGGAGTTGCACACACTGTCCTCCCTACTCTCAAAAAGATAAAACTCTTCCCATTGCAGAAGGACACGAACTATAGTAGTGGCAAATATGTCCGCTATACATATATTGCAGGCCCACCAATGGTTCTTTCTAGTTCTAGTGGGATGGCAACTCTTCCTTTCTTGCTCTCTGCTCCTGAGCATATTGAGTCGGACTACTACTACTGTGGATGTACAACAACCCCTCTCATTGATGCCTTCTTTTTAATAGAAGCCAAGGACGCAGACAAGGTTGCATACACTGTGTATTTCATACAGATCACCACCACATTGAAGAAAGAAAGCAACTTTTTTCTGAAGGGCCCAGCCCTAGTTCTTAACATTATAAGGGAGGTGGAGTCAAATTACAACTGTAGACCAACTGTTTGCTTTGTGTTGGCTAGGCCCATGGGAATTATGTTGAACGTATGATGATATTACTCATCATCTTGGTCATATGACGCTATCAGTCATCACCGAGGTAGTCTTACTCAGCCTCAGTAGTATCTTAGTAAGTAGCTTTATGGATGACATCATAGGTCATGCACATAGAACATACTAGAAGGATACTACCATATATGTAACGAATACAGTACTACAGTATATAAGGACTCCAGTAGTACTGCTAATGACAACAACTTCTACTAGTCTTTTACCTCTCTCTATCTGCTCTACAAGCTTAACCACTTGGTGAGTGCTAGTCACTGCGCCTCCTAGCTTATATGCTGCGCAACAGGTTATGGGCCCCGAGTCCCTCTTGTTGTTGTGCTTCACAATGATCAGGTTGCCTTTGGCTCTGTTCATGTACACCTTGAGGGCTGTCCCTAGCCTTTGAGTGTGATTGATGACCGCTGTAGGATGGTCATGATGTTTGGGCTGTAGCATGAATCCAAGCCCCAAAATTTACGTACAGTACCTTCTTTTCTTTCATGAACCCAGGTACCAGGCCAAGGCTTACATTGCTCCCGCCAGTATGCTGAAGAAGGGTTTAAAGGCTTCACAGCTCCCTTATCAATGTGAACTGTTCGGCACATTGATTACTGTACAAATTTTTATCATGATACATCTTTTTTAGATAGATCTACATACAAATCCCCCTGATGGCTTAAGTCCCTTAAACCATCAAATGATAGATGCGCACTTAATTGTTGCTGCTCATCATGAGATCTTTCAATCTGCCATACAGGATTTTTTTTAGATAGATCTTGGATACATCAGATGCTCAGATGGAATGGCTGAGATCTAATGATGGAAAAGCAATCATTGGTTACCATGTGTACAGGTGACACGCGACATGAGCGCGATTTGGGTTTCATAGCTGTTCAATAATAGCAGCTACTGATCAGTTGTCTTTCACAGATCAACCCAATTTTTTCGAAATGTCTTCCACATCTTCCACCCTTAACAACACATCTGGTCTCAACAGTGTTCCCATGCATGATGGTAGTAACCAGACTGTTTGGGCTGCTGGTATGAAAGCCTATCTCCGGTTTGCCAAACTTTGGCCCTATGTTGATGGGTCAAAAACTGAACCTGTGGCTCCGGCAGATGAATCTGATGACCCCAACTACCAAACCAAATTTGATGCCTGGAATGAGGCAGATGAGCAAGCCATTGGTGCCATCCTCATGAAAATTCCCTATCAATACCATCACCTAGCGACTAAAGCAAATGGTGATGATAGGAATTCCAAAGAACTTTGGGAAGCTATCAGAGCTCAATTTGGTAAAACTGGTATTGCAGGTGTTTATTCGGAGTTCCTTTCTGCCATCCACTTCCATGTAAGGGAAGGGGAAAATCCAGTTCCAGCCCTTGGGAACCTGACTTCAATTATTCAGCGTTTGACTGAATCAAACATCAAACTCAATGGTAATTTGCAGGTTCTACTTTATCTTGCAGCTCTTCCTAGTTTGTGGGAAGGTTTCAAGACTTTGGTTCTTACCTCTTGTACTGGCAATAACTGGAACGTTTCCAACATTTTGACTTTGATCAAAAATGAATGGAATCGTCGCAGCACCAGGCAGCAAACCTCCCTTCAATCTCAGATCAGTGGCATTAAACACCACCGCTTCAATCCCAATTGGAAGAAACAGAAGAAGCAGCGCGGTGAACGCCAGCAATCTGGTTCATCTTCTCAACCCAACAATGGAAAGAAGCGTGGATCCCAAGGAGGTAAGAAGTACAAAGGGAAAAAGAAGGCTTTTGAGTCCGTTGAAGTTACTCAAGCTTCTGTTGCCCCTAATGACTTCCAGATGGAAGCTGAACCCTTCGAGACCATGGAAGCTTTGGAGTTTGAATATGAGGACCCCTTCATGCAGTGGCAAGTTAATTCTTCTTTACTAAAATCTCATGACTCATTAAAATTGCAACAGAATAATTCAATAGCGCGGATCACACAAGGCCAAAATGGCCATTCGGACTTATTTTTACTGCTGCTTGTATTTTTTAATAATAATATTCTGTTTGCTGATGTCAAAGATGAGATTGCTGCTTTAAGCACAAAATCTAAAGAAGATATATGGATCTTAGATTCAGGTGCATCAATACATACCACGCCATATAAGTCGGATTTCACAGAATTAAAACAATTAGAAAAACCAATAGAAATCCAGACTGCTGATAAGCGGTCAAAGACTTATATTACACATGCTGGAGTTGTTCTCATCAAACATACCAATGAAAATAATGTCACCCAAATTACCAAATTGGAACCAGTATTTTACCAACCACATTCACCATATCGTCTTCTCTCACAAGGCAGCATCTTGCGCCGTGGCTATTATGCCTATGCTGATGAGAAGAAAATGTCACTTAGGTTTAAGAGCAATCATAAGGTCTTCATGACATGTTACCCCATGAACTTGTCAGATACTCTACATTGGTTAAAAACCAATGTAATAAAGAGCAAGATTGACCTTTTTAAGGATTTTATTCCCAAAAATATCAGAATTCCCAAAAATCTGATTGCTCAAAAAACTATTGACTATGATATATGGCATCATTGCCTTGGACATCCTTCAAAAGATGTTTTACAACATGCATCTGAGGCAACAGGTGGTTTTCCTAAAGTAAATATCCCAAATGAGGACAAAGAAATATGTCCTGGTTGCGCTAAGGGTGAAATGACCCAGCGCACTTATCCCAATAGTGAGAAATGTGCTGAAAAACTCTTTGATTTAGTCCATATGGACATTATAGAGTTTCCCACTATTTGGTATCATAAGCATAAATATGTACTGAATATCCTTGATGATCATTCATCATATGGCTCAGGATACCTCCTCGCTGCCAAATCTGACATATTCAAAGCGTTCAAGGAATTTTACAATCTCGTGGACCTCCAAGACACTATCAAGATAAAACAAATAAGAGTTGATAACAAATTTGTCACTAAGGATTTCAGACAAATTTGCCATGATAAAGGGATCATACTGGGACCATCAGCTCCATATAAACACCAGCAGAATGGGAGAATCGAAAGATTCAACCGTACAATCCGTGAGAAATCGGAAGCCATGAGGCACATGGCCTGCTTACCACCTTCCTGATGGGAATTTAGTGTTCAAACTGCATATGTTGTCTATAACAGGACACCTATGCACCACCAATGGGATAAAAATAGAAATTGGAAAACACCTTATGAAATCAGATACGGGAAGAAGCCTGATGTGTCCAAATTTCGGACTTTTGGATGTGCTGCATATGTGTATTGTCCGAAGGAGACTCGCCCAAACAAGCAAGCTCCAAGATCAGAAGTAATGATTTTTATTGGATATACACAAGGAATGAATGCTTATCGATTCATGCGCACACATAATAATTCAATTGCGACTTCTTCCAATGCCATATTTGATGAGCGCTGGTTTCCACGCTGCTCAACATCAAACCCTACAGTTGACGTTAATGATAACGATTTTGAAGAGGATTCCGAACCATCCGGGTCCACTCCTGATGATAATGTTGAGGATCATGACCCTGAGTTTCCTCCTCTGCCTAATCCTTCTGCTCCAATAGAACCACAAAATGATGATGAAAACGGAGAAGGAGATGAGGAAGTAAGAGGTGGCGGAGAAGTACCTGATCAACATGGTGCAGATCAAGGGGGAGCTGGTGCTATACAACCACCTCTTAATCCATTTAATCCTGTAATGGAACCTGAACCAGCACCAATAGTAAGGCACTCTGAAAGAGCACGAGTACCTACCCAGAGACCTGGAAATATTTATGGTGATACACCTCCTGCCAAGATTGATCGAAATGCTGGTCAATCTCGTAATATTGGTTCTGATATCAGATGGAATCATCAGATTTACGGTGATCAACCTGAAGCTGGACCTTCCCAGCAAAGGCAACCTGCTTGGCAACAGCCTAGAGCAAATAATCCCGTTCCTGACCCACCTGTGAACAATTATTCGGGAGAAAGTATGAATGGATGCAGAAGCATTGATTATATTTCCCAGTTGGCTCATGAAGGAGGAGTAGCTTTTCTGGACTATTTGCTTTCTCAGGCTCCTGAAAATAAGGAAACGGTTCGAAACTGGCAGTTTCGTGATTTAATGCGCCTTCCTGTAAAGGACCAGCAACCCTGGCTTGACAAATGCAAAGAAGAAATTGACAGTCTAGTTAAGCGAAAGGTATTCGAAATTGTTGATCAACCTAATAACAGAAATGTCATAAAGAAAAGATGGGTCTTTGATATCAAGTCAGATGGTCGGAAACAATCTAGACTTGTTGCCAGGGGATATTCTCAAGTAGAAGGAGTGGATTATGATGAATTGTTCTCTCCTGTTGTCCGCTATGAAACAGTGCGAGTCTTACTTGCACTAGCTGCCCTAGAAGATTGGGAACTAGAGGCACTGGATGTAAAAACTGCCTTTCTATATGGCAAATTAGACGAGGAGATCTATATGGAACAACCTGAAGGCTTTGTCAAGGATAGCAGCAAGGTTTGGAGATTATGCCGATCTCTTTACAGCCTGAAGCAAGCTGGTTTGTCCTGGTGGCGCGCTTGTACAAAGTCGATGACCCAGGATCTAGGCTTCAAACGTTGCGCTTCAGATGCAGGCGTATGTTTACAAAGAAAACAATAAGACCGTAACTGCAATCATCTATATTGATGATGCATTGTTCATGGGAAATGACAAAAAACTTGTCATGTGCAAGAAGCACAAATTTATGCAACATTGGGAGTGCTGCGACTTGGGCGCAGCACAGGAGTTCTTAGGCATGCGCATTCGGCGTGACAGATCTAAGCTGCGTTTGACCTTAGATCAGTCAGAATATCTTAAAAAGATTATAAAGTGCTTTAAATTAACAAACGCCAAAGTAGCACAAACTCCACTACCGGCAGGATATCAGCCTTCTAAATATGATGGTCCTGTTGATCCCAAAAGACGCCAGGAGTACCAACAAGTGATTGGCTCCTTGTTATATCTGCCGCTTGGAACAAGAGCCAACATAGCCTACCATGTGGCAAAAATGTCACAATATTCAGCAAATCCTTCTCAGGATCATCTGAACAAGGCTTATTATATTATTCGCTACCTTATAGGTACTGCTGAATATTTTCTTGTCTATGATGGGAACTCTGGAGAAGGCTTCTATGCCAACTCGGATTCTGATCACACATCAGATCCAGATACACGTTGATCCCAAACTGGGTACATTCTCAAACTGGCCAAGGGAATTGTGTCCTGGATGTCGTATCTCCAGAAGACAGTTGCTTTATTTTCCACCAAAGCCAAATATATGGCTTTAAGTGACTGTTGCAGACAAATCAGGTGGATCCTCAATTGACTTGGGGAAATCAGATTCCCACTTCTCGGTGATAACATGGGTTCAATCTTTATGGCCAATAATCAGGCTCAAGATCATCAGACCAAACATATTGATGTCCGATATCACCACATCAGGGAAACTACCGAGTCAGGACTTGTGATCCCTTACTATATTCCAACGGGTCAGAATGTTGCGGATCTTTTAACTAAGAATCTCGCTTGGGTTAAATTCAAATGTTGCCGAGATCAACTTGGCATTGAATTTGTTGCTGACTTTGAATAAAGTTTGCAAGAGACTGGATCTCAGGTGAGATTCACATGCTTTATTAAGCACATGAGGAATTCTACCTGGACGGCCTCAGCGAGGGGGAGTGTTGAATGTATGATGATATCACTCATCATCTTGGTCATATGACGCTATCAGTCATCACCGAGGTAGTCTTACTCAGCCTCAGTAGTATCTTAGTAAGTAGCTTTATGGACAACATCATAGGTTATGCACATAGAACATACTAGAAGGATACTACCATATATGTAACGATTACAGTACTACAGTATATAAGGACTCCAGTAGTACTGCTAATGACAACGACTTCTACTAGTCTTTTACCTCTCTCTATCTGCTCTACAAGCTTAACCACTTGGTCAGTGCTAGTCACTGCACCTCCTAGCTTATATGCTGTGCAACAAATTATTACTGGGCAGAGTTCAAAAACAACTTGGGATCTGCCTTGTGAGATGATCAAAACTTTGAATCAGCCTGCTATATATTGGATTGATGTACCAATCCCTGGAAACATATTGATGGTGCATCAGGAAAAATGGTCTGGGCTCAGAATGACCCCAGGTCACTTAGGCAGCCTAGGCCACCTAGGAATAATGCAAAAACTTTGGACACCTCAGTTATCCTAGGTCTGCTAGGTCTCCTAAGCTTCCTAAGCCTCCTAGGAATTCTGAGGGTATCCTCAGGTTGCCTCAGGTTGCTCCAGGATGCCTCAGGACAGCTCAGGACAGCCCAGGATGGCCCCCAGAGAGCCTAGGAGACTTAAGAGGCTTAGGAGGCCTAGGAGGAATAGGATACCTGAGGTGTCCAAAGTTTTTGCATTATTCCTAGGTGGCCTAGACTGCCTGAGTGACCTGGGGTCATCCTAGGCCCAGACCATTTTTCCTGATGTGTATGAGTTTTTTTTCTCTCTCAGGAAGTAGAACTTTAAATGTATCTCATAGCATAGACTAGCCTTTTATGATCACTTCTTTTTCCACTTCAGGCTACCACAACTTATATCATGTTAGATAGGCCAAAGTGTAACAATCCAGTATCCAATATGAAGTAAATCCACAGGATATCCAGGGCCATGGATTCCAGGGCATCGGGACCTCTGGTACCTCTGGATTCCAGATGTCCTGGATTCCATGTCTCTATCACAAATCCCTTACTCACCTGCTATGGATTTGGAGGTTGGCAACAAAGGTTAAGCTGAGTGTGTAGAAAGAGAAGTGCTTGTATGAAGACAATGAAGATGTTATTGAGTCTGAGGTCTCTGAGCTCAGAACAGTCTACTTATATACAAAGGGACTGGGACCCCAGTCACTACTACATAAGACCTATGATACCTATCCATGTGGGTCTGAAACAAGGGGTAGATCAACCCTGTTGGGATGGAGATAACATCTCTACAAGGGTTGGGTAACCCTGCAAGGTGGAGATAACATCCCTGCAAGGGTTGAGTAGCCCTGCAAGGTGGAGATAACATCCCTGCAAGGGTTTGATAGAGTATCTAAGAAGCATATGTACATCTATACTAAATGATAAAAGTGTCAAGATAATGCACTATGATAAGATAATAAAATATGTCATAGATAAGATATAATGGAATAGGGAAATCTGTGACAGTCTCCTTAGTATTGGCAACCAAATACGTATTGATAGTGAGAGTGATGATGGGCTCATCTAGTCATCTGACAACCTATCTCTACTGATCCCATCAACAATCATGTGACACTGTCACACAGTACAAATTGAAATTTTTGAAATAGTGATTGATCATTACAGTGATGACTTTCTCATCTACACCGAGCAACGTACCTCTGCTGATCCCATCAGCACTCATGTGACACTGTCACACAAACTATAAATGAAGCTTTTGATTACTATGAGGATGGATCCCAGAAGGAGACCTAGGGATAAGGTGAACTGTATAAGTAGTGCCAGTGTGACAGTGTGACATGTGTCACATAACAAAAGTCAGGCATGAGGTGCCATAATTAGTGAAAAAATCAAATATTCATAGGATGGGTTTGCAGCCTGTACATAACTTTTAAAGGGAAATAGTATAGTAGTCTATGGAATCCATGAACTAGTAAATGTACTAGTCCATGGATTCCATGAACTAATGAATATACTGCTCCATGGATTCCATGGGCTAATGAATGTACTGCTCCATGGAATCCATGAACTAGTACAATTACCAGTCCATGGATTCCATGAACTAATGAATATACTACTCCATGGAATCCATGAACTAGTACATTGGATAGTCCATGGATTCCATGAACTAGTACATTTACTAGTCCATGAATTCCATGAACTAATGAATATACTACTCCATGGAATCCATGAACTAGTACATTTACTAGTCCATGAATTCCATGAATTCCATGAACTAATGAATATACTACTCCATGGAATCCATGAACTAAGAAGAGCTAGGGTTAAGGTATACTGTATATGTAATGTGACAGTGACACATATGTCACATGACAACATTTGGGCATGAGGTGCCATAATCAGTGGGAGGTTGGCAAACAATGCGTAAATATTTTCATTATTTTTCATTATTTTGACAAGATTTATCAATCCCAATTCCCAACATTTTCACCAAAATAAGTGCCCATAAGCTCCGGGAGGGCATTGAACACTGGCAGCCAAAATTGATGCTCCCCCCAAATCAGGTACTCAATGGAAACTGAATAAGATCTGGCAATTCAGTAGGTCACAGGGGGGGGGCATCAATTTTGGCCACCAGTGTAGCGCTGCTGGAATATTTTGATGATTTTATATGATTTTTCCGAGGTTTATCAAGCTCAGTTCCCATTATTTGGCAGGAAAATATGCACCCATAAGCGCTGAGGGGCAGGACAACAATGCTTAAAGTCCTACTAGTAACTGGATTGTTACACTTTGGACTATATAAGAAGATATAAATTGGGGCAACCTGAAGTGAGCCTGGAATGTGCACATTGGTATTTAAATCTAGGATATTTAATATCACCCGCCATAAATTGCTATATCTGTTGGGATACATGGGTACGGTATCATCTGAGAAAGGCAGAGTCAAACAGTATATTCTGTTTGAGCCTTGTAGTGGTGGCAGGGAGGCAAACAGATGGGGGATCAACATACTACAGGCAGGCTTATATACAGTAGATACTAGTTTCCAATTGGAAGCCGTGGCAAGCAATGGCACTTGGCAAAAATAAATCCAACAATATTGGTATGACTAAATTATAATATGATGGATGGTAAGCTGCAAGCTGTAACTACAGAAAGGACCTTAGATTGTTGTATGGGATGGTCATGGCTGCCTATAAAAATGCACTGTAATGCTGTACTTTACAGTTATGGTGCAGATCCCTAAAGGCTACAATAACAGGAATACTGCACCTGGGCAGTGCACCAAGAGCAAATCTCTGACCTTCACAAAAAATTGAGTTCTGAGGCAAAGTTATATGTGACCTCAATGTGACCATGTGTGACCATATGTGACCTCAACTGGGTTGTTAAATAGGAGTTGAGCCAAGAGGGTTGTTCAGTAGAATTATCCCTTGGGAAACTCTATCAAATATACCTGGTGCCCTACAACTAGTTGAAGAATTTCAACTCAATCACCCGAACAAACCACATGCAACCAAAGCAGCAATGGATTGTTTGGAACAATACTCACAAGAAGGGATCTGGAAGACAGATCACATTGACAAATAATCTCAACAAACTGTTTTCATCTCAATTAATAAATAATCTACAACATGTGGCGAAACAGTGACAAAAATGAAATTAATATGGCAACCCATTAAATTATAACAGTAGAGTAACAGAAGAAGAAAGGAGGGGACTGGAGTAAAACAGTAGGATTAATTAGATTTGCCACCATTGTAACCCTCGGAATTGTTGAGGTTGCGGGAATGATGGTGACTTCTATGACAATGTTGGGCATGAGGGTGTTGGGAACAACGGTTTCCGTTCCAATGAGTGAGACAGGGGCAACAACAACCAGGATGTGATCTTCGTGACACCTGCAGCAGTAGTGGTCCTCAAAATATGAAGAAATACCCGGAACATTTCGGGCCCAGCTGCTGCTGTCCAAATTCCTGGTATATTTACCAAGAAGGGTCAGTACGGGATTCAAAAGAAAGAAGCTATCACAATGGATTGAGGTGGTTCAGGGTCAGATTCCCTGTGGTATGCAGGTAGAGGGTCAAATGGATTACCCACTTGGTTTTCCCCAGCAATAATTACATTGTGCAGCTCTGCAGCTAACATACATTCAGGATTGTATGCGGGAGTGCTGGGTGAATTAGGTGGATTACAGATTGGTTGGATTGCCCATCCCTGAGGTGAACATGTGGGTCTTGGTACATTAGTTGGACCACTGACCAATCATTGTTGAGCAATGTGTGGTGGTGGATCTTGATTTGGCATTGACCCTAAAGGTTGTCCAGGGGTATTGAACCCTGCTGGACTAGTGGGTCCATTGGAATTCATACACCAATGACCTTGTGGTGTGTATACATGATGTATAGGTGAATTTGGCACTGATTGTGCATGGGATTGACTGTTTGACTGAGTCTCAGTCTCCATTGTGGTCTACGTAGACATAACTGGAGGTGGGAGGAGATCAGTTATTATGTTAGAGTGTGTTGCGTTGGCTTCTCAAAAATTGAGAAATGTAATTGTTGGACCATTTTACCAGTTTGGAAGGAGTTTGATTGGATTCGGAACAGGTGCTAACGGAAAACTGCTGGGCAGATATGTGTGCGTAGAACACAAATGTGTGTTTAAGGTGTTTTAAGAGGTGCGAGTGTATGGTGACTGTTATAATAATGACAATTATTATGGGTGTTAATGGGAGCGGATGGGCTCAACTATAATTTGTAGTGGTCTGGTTGGAAAGGTTCAAGCTTATATTAAAGCTTAGGTCTTGGCGCGGATAGAATTTGATGATTCGGTGTTAAATGGAAAGTTTGGTAGAGATGAGAGAGAGAGAGAGACCGATGTATTAGCAAAATAACTGATCTGGGGACCTTACAGACAAGGCCCCCAGCTTATATAAGGTGTAGGTATATGTTTAATATAACTAAATGGTTCTGTTGACCTGTGTATGCGTGGTTGTTGGTCCAGGGGAGGAGCATCTACCAAGGGTGAGTAGAACAAGGAGTAGCCTAAGAGGTAGAATAGTTAGTAATGATCAGAAAAGTTCACTCAACTTACACGAATTGTCCATGCAACAATTTTGAGTTCACAATACATACAATGAGAGTTGCACAAAAGGGGAGATAAAATTCTCAACTGGAAAGTACACATTCATATTTGACTCGGGCAGCCGCACATACTCTTGCACTGCCCGACGTCGTACATGTTAATCGGGAACTTGTAGAATAATTTGATATATATAATGAAAGACATCAGGAAAAATGGTCTGGGCCAAGGATAGCCTAGGTAACCTAAGCCTCCTAGGTTACAGGGGCTGGACTTGGGATGGCCTAGGCAGCCTAGGCCTCCTAGGTTACCTAGGACTATCTCAGGCTGCCTGAGGTTTCCCCAGGGTTCTTCCGGGTTTCCTCAGGTTATCTCAGGTTTTCTCAGGTTTTCTCAGGTTTTCTCAGGTGACTCAGGTTGTCAAAAGTCCACCCCCTAATTCCTAGGTCATCCTAAAGGAACCTAGGCAACCTAGGTCATCCTAAAGGAACCTAGGCAACCTAGGTGTCTTTGAGTTACCTTGAGGTTAACTTCAGGCCATCCAAGGCCCAAACAGTTTTTCCTGATGGGAATAATGATCAATGAAATAGAATAGGAATGTAGAAGTTGAAAGGATAAGTATAATAACATACTGTACTGTCTGCCCAATAATCCTACCCAATCCTTCCTACAGTGGTCCTGGTCCAAGGCATTGTTGGAAAGGTTGTAAGCATCAGTTGAAAAAGATAGTGCATTGTTGTTGAAGTGTTGAGGAATCGGAACAGAAGTAAACATAAGGTGGCTGAACATTGGAAGAATTTGAAAGAAGTGGATTAACTACCACATTGAACGCTGCAGTTAACTGTGTTGTCAGACAAGAAAGTATAGTGTGAGGGAGATGGTGATGGTCAAAAAGAAAGAAAGAAAGAAATATGTAACGGTTCTGGATCAAAGTGTAACTAATCAAAATAGTATTGTAGTAGCGTGTATTGTAGGCGGAAGATATAATAATAACTGAAGTATAGTTAAACGGTTATAAAGGGTGTGCAGCTACCAGCAAGGCAAGCCACACTCCCACACTGATTGATTGCCCATGTGGAAACCAATGAAATCAATAATGAGTGTATCATCAGCAGGCATGCAAAGACTTTCGGGAATGGACATCCTGTCGCAGAATTGATTCCATCTAAAAGGACCCGCACCATAGGACTGTTTGGTTGAATCTGCAAGGCCAGCAAACGTAGCCTTGTTGCCCAGTTCAATGATCTCAGGAGGGTAGATGGAGGAATTAGCAAGAGGTTTCTCAATTGAGAATGGAGTTTCCCATGCATGTAGATGGTCCGAAAGGAATTGGCCTGGTTAACAGCATTGGTCTTAGGCTTTCAGGTTTCTGGATGAGCTGGAAGGCGGTTGGGAGTGCAGGAAGCAACAGCTGAGGGGATAGAGTGATTGGTCGTAGCAGTGATTGTTGTTGAGGGAGAAGTGTGGTGCAATTGGTTTGGAAGTGTTTGCATAAAGGTAAGTGATGAAGTTGAGATAGACAGGAAAATGGTGTAGGCAGAATATCCTTCAGACAGAGTTTGAGTTGGGCAGGTAGAGAAGTGAGAGTGGAGGGAAGAACTTTTTTGAGTGACCAACATGTGTGGAACGTTGGTGCTTGTGACTGCACTGTCAGCCGCAATGATAGATAAATCACTAGGATGGAAAAATAATTGAGAAAAGAATTGGGAATAGAAATGCATAGCAAACCTCAACATAATAATATAAAGCATCATTGAGCTCATTGGGGAGCTGAAATTGTAGTGGGAGACAATCCTCCTGGGGCACTTCCCCAAATTTATATGCACTAGTAAATATAGTAGTGCATGGATTCCATGGACTACAAAATATAGTAGTGCATGGATTCCACGGACTACAAAATATAGTGATGCATGGATTCCTGGACTACAAAATATAGTAGTGCATGGATTCCATGGACTACAAAATATCGTAGTGCATGGATTCCATGGCCAACAAAATATAGTGATGCATGGTGATGAGTTAGATTTGTGCTAGGTATGAAAACCAACCAAACAACAATCACCCCAATCAGATACAATCCAAAAGGTTTAATTTAATGCAAGGAAGGAGGTTGTCAAAGGTTCCCTCGACTACTAATTGATTCAAAGAGAAAAGCACTTGACAGTTGACACAGATAGTGCGAGATGAACAAGGTTTTATATTTGGAGGGAGGTTTTGAAAAGCCAACTAACGTACGATGACGCGCTCAACCAATCGAGTGGAAAGCAAACACCAAAGCACGGGTCAAGTACGCTAACTCAAAAAACGACTTTGCGTATCCGCGGTGAAACACCAAAGCACGGGTCAAGTGCGCCGACTCAACAAACAACTTTGCATATCTCGGGAGCCTTTATGTTGCCGCGCAATGATACTCCAACTCTCAGGGATTCCCACGAGTTACCTAACAAGCTTATATGACCGCCGCGCAAGTCACTTGAGTAGGCATTTTCAACACACTCAGCGAAGAGTGGGCAAGGGGTAGAATCTGTTGGTAAAGCTAGGTAACACTCTGAGAAGCTTCCTCCCTAAAACTAGACCAAGCCAACACTTGGGTCCAAGACCTTTCCTAATCAACAATGGGCTCATTGAGGTGTGCACGTTAGGCTCCACCTGGGGTCCTAAGACTGATGTGACCTCTCTTTGAGATGAAAACCAGGAATGCTCGACTTACTAGCTGGGAAGTAGAATGAATTGCCTCAGTATTATCAAGGTTACAAGAAGGCCACCCATTTCAAAGGTTGCAGAGGATGATGCAGACGCGTCTGAGCTTGTACGAATCACTCCAGGTCCTAAGATAGAACTGCATTTCAGGTATCAAGTCTAACTTGTTATTCCGAGATAGAATAGCTACGTTTATATACTGAGTGAGATATAATAAAATAGGAAAATGAGAGAAACTGAGCGAGATAGGATGAAACAGAGTAAGTAAAATAGAAAAAGATAAATAATGTGCATATATGCGTGTATACTATGGTTTTGCCTCGATGTTTTCCTGCCTCGTTTGTTTGTCTTCCTCGATTGGGTTGACCTTTGGGATTTTGGTCTGAATCAACTCAAGTCATTTGCCTTTTTTACAAGGCTTGCCAGTTCCTTTAGTAGAACAGCCCTCAGAAGTATTTCTATGTTTTTCCTTGCCAATGGGAGACTGGTTATTATCCCTAGTTCCGCGTGGTCTCGAGTCTAGATGCCTGGTAGCATATGGATCCCGGTAAAACACTGAGGCTCAGATAGAAACACTCCTTGGTCCTTCTGTGCTCTAGAAGTAGCTACAGCAAGTGGGTCATGTGGCCACGTTGGACTGCCACGGCTATCCGCCTGGGCGCTTTCCAGCAAGCATCAACTTTGAGGGTACCTGTTAGGGTACTTCCTCATCTTGGTCCACCCTGCTTCGTTTAATAAACTTGAGTGTCATTTAGACTCCTCGGTGAGCTGATCGCAGAAGCGATGCCTCGTTAAGACTTTGATCCCTTGGGTATATCCTTCAATGACCTAGCCTAGTATAACTGGTATGTGGGCTCATTTATCTGCCTCGGTCAGCAACTTGTTATCCAACAAGCTTGCCTTGCTACACCATACCGCGCATAGGACTTTGATCGAGGTACATCTTTTCCGCGAGAAGTGCTTCCTCGCATGATATGTCTTTTCCAGACACCACAACTGGTAAGACGCGTCACTCCCTTTTGGAATCGCGCTGTCTTCCTGAAAAATATTTTATCTTCCTTTTATCGTGCCTTAATCACGTAGGTTATTCTTTTCGAGTATAAGAGGTGCGGGATTTTGAGCTCGTAAGTCCCAAACTTCCCATTTTTTATTCCTACACCTTTGTACACTGTTCCTACGATGTCCAGACAGGTTACTTCGAAACCTTTTGTCGGTACTGACAATGAATTTCAACCTTCTCCAGCACTCTCTAAGTCTGTGAACACCGCTGCTTCTTCTTCTTCATTGAGGGCTCATTGTTGTACTGCCGCAGTGGTCCCTGTTATCGAGACTCAGCGCGCCTCGACGTCTGGTCAAACTTCTTGTTTGACTGGCCCTGGTCGGTCAGGACTCTCATCCTCGACCCTTCCTGCTGCTTGTGTTGGGGCTCGTGGTGCTGCTGGGCCGTCTTGAGGTTCATCCTCAGCAACCCCAGTCACCAAGCCTCCTTCCAGTCTTTGCAAAATTGTCGAGAATAGCAAGATCGTCTCGCTACCTCTGACTGGTAAGCTTTTTCTCTTTAACTGATTTTGGCCAATCTCGGCTGACCATCACCTCTGTTTTCCCGTAAGAAGACACTTGGCTCATCTTGTTCTGGTTCTTGTGGACTGTATTTTTGCAGGGTATCTTTGCCTGTGCTGAATACCAGTCTAAGCATGAGGAACTGGAGATCTTGGTGGCAGATTGGGTCGCATTCTTTGATAAGCACTCTCCCAGAATGGTAAGTCTGTCCTTTTAACCTTTCTTTGTGGTTTTCTGCTTATTTCTCCCTTCTTCTAGGTTGCCTATAAAGCCAATATAGCAAATACATGGCTACCACTTGGTCCGCGTCCAGCGGCTCTGTACGCAGATGTTGGGCCAGTATGCTCGGAAGGACCTCCAATGGTATAAGACGGAGTGGTTCATTGAGGAGCCCATTTTGACTTACACCTTTATTGGTGGCGATGAGGTAAGCCCCTTTTGTCAATTTTTTAGGTCTACCTCGATTTCTGACTATTTTATTTTTGTCTCGATATAGATTCCCGGGCTGTCGAGCCCTGTTGTGATGCCTTCCAAGCTTATCTTGGGGGGTCTTATCAATTATCATAAGTTTGCAGTTGACTTTGAGCTGAGTGTCTCTGGGCTTGACCAAGACGAGCTCTTTCCCGAGGAGGCCATTTTTATTAGCGACCTTGTCGAGGTAAGTTCCATTTCCTTTGTCTGTGAAGTTACTTTTTCTGACTTCATTGTTCTTCTTCCTTGGTTCTCAGGATGTGGGTCTTTCAGTGAGTACTCCTATCTTTCCCCTTTTCTTCTCCTTTTACTGATATTTTTTTTTCTTTTTACAGCAAGTCGGGGTTCACAGTTTCTCGCCGAGCCTGCGTCTTTTCGACCCTAGCGAGGACGCCCTGGTTGACAACATGTTCATTGACTTTGAGGCTGTAGAGTCTGAAAACGAGCATCAGACAGACGATGGCCAGGAGGAGGAGGAGGATGCTGACCATGATGTTGATGTCAAGGAACATCCTACCCTAGGCAGTTAGGGGTTACTTGCTTTCATTGCTTTATGCAGTGTATAAACAAGTTCTGCCTGGAGCTCAGCCTTATGGTACTGACAGCACTCAGACTTGTGCAAGTATAGGATGTTGTGCAATACAACTTCCAAACCCATTTGCTACAAGAAGGGAGCATGTAGAGATCCCCTACCCATTGACAATGAAGACCATCAAGACACACAACACCACTAGGACTTTTTTCCTTCTTGTACCTTGTCTGCTGAAACAGGGACATTGTACTTATGCCATTTGTTTAACAGTTATCATGCCAAAAATACCACGAGGTGCTGTCCTTGCAATGGACAAGTCAACTGGCCTTTATGAGGTCATTGAACCATCCAAGGCTAACAGGGCCAAATTCAAAAAAGTTGGAGCACCCAGATATCAAAAATATCCAGTTACCTTTGACCTCTCCTACATGCCACCACTTACCTTAGAGCAGAGGATAGAGCTTGCTTCCTATCACCAGCAGGAAAGGGAAACTCTGTCTCTCCTTTCTTGTTTAACACTGGAAAGCAGAACCCTGGAAGAGTGCTTGAGTGATCCACCAATCCCACTCATCGACAGAATCTCTGATCCACCAGCATAATCATCTCCTATCCATATTCCTCCACCTATCCGTCGTACCCTTAAACTCCATAAATCCAAGCTCCTGACTCGCATTGAGGCAGAGATTGGTACGAGTACTATCCGCGGGTTACCTGTACCTGTACCCGCAGGTATTCATTATCTTGGAGTCCATACCTGTACCCGTGGAAACCCGGCGCTTAAAATACCCGTTACCCGCGGGTATTTTTCATGCAGGTACCCGTGGATGTCACAGGTACCTGTGAGGTTACATTAGTACAGTAAATATGGTATACATTTGTATAATAGATATTTATATAATGAATGTAAAATAGATACTAATGGTATTAAACTAGTAGAGTACTAGTACTTGGACTTACTATACTTAGACTTACTATACTTAGTTACTATGTGTTAGTAGACTTCATTCATATGAATATAACACTCTTCTTCTCCATAATTTCTTCTATCCATCTTTTTAACAATTTTCTTTCATTCTTCTACATCCCTTCAGCTTAACTCCTAAGTTTGGATACAATTGGTCTAGTAGAACAACCTCTGTTACCCAATTACTACAAAGTAATGTATTCCACTACCATACTTACCAAGTACTTATCAAGGTACTTATCAACCTCTAATTGAGTGATGACTGTAGTAGTTACTTACAAGTAAGTATCAATATTAATGCTGTTTACTTTTAAGAAGTATTGTTGCTCCCTCACTAGTATACTGTAGTAGTCAAGTAGTAGTTCCTGATAAATCTACTTCTAATTAACAGTAGTTAGTTGTACTTACTTGGATGAAAGTGCTGACATTGGCAGTAAATACTAAATACTTCATAGTTTAGACCTATTGGCATTGGTATTTGAACTAGTACTATGGATTAGTTCTTACTATTAGAGTCTATTGCTGATACTAATCCTGATACTAGTAAGTACTAAGACATACTTATCATGTAAAATGACATCTCTATTAAAATTATGCCATTTTATACATTAAAATTTAATTGATATCAAGTCAGCAGGTAGTGCAGGTAACCTGCGGGTATCTGCAATTCCATCAAAACTCATACCTGTACCTGTGGACACCCGTACCCATGGATAGTGACCATCCGCGGGTGCCAAAAACCCGCAGGTATTTTGGTGAATGTACCTGTGGGTACCTGCGGGTTTCACCACCTGCGACCAAGCTCTGCATTGAGGAGCTTAAACCCAACCTTCTTGCCACTCTCATTAGACTTCAGCCCATCTTTAAAAGGTTGAATGCAGAAGCTCAGAGGAGCCACTTTGGACTTCCCATTACTGTTCCTCAGGAAATGGGAATTAGGTTGTGGAATTGGTACCAACACTTGGAGAAGTTAGAAGAAAAATTGGATACCATTGGGCATACTATGACAAATGCTCAATGGAGAGGGCTGAGTGGAGCTTTGAAGAAGATTGGAAGAGTATCATTTGTAAACTTAGCAGATAGATTTCTAGAAGTCTGCGAGGAGCTGGATGATCTGGATATTACCTTACCATAAAACAAATTCTGGCATGTAACTGGCAACGCATTTTATTTTTATTCCACTTCTTTTATTCATCGTAAACAATTGGCTAATTAAGGCGAGCAGAAATGGCCTCCTACACACCATACCAACCCAACACTGCCATCATTGAAGATGTCAATAACTGGGCATGTCATGTCTCAGCTGGAGTAGACATGTCAGTTATTGGCTTTGACTCTGTTGATAAGCAAAACCAAGTGGGGCAATTATTCTGTAATGCCCATGAGACCACAACTGCAACAGTCAAGAATTACATTGACCTAAACGTCACTGGAATCACTGAGTTCATGAATGAGACATTTACCACAACCATTCATACTCAGGAGGCTCTAAAGGAGGAAGTCAAAAGCCTTTGCCAGATAGTAGAAACTCAAGCAGAGCTGCTCCGAGCTTATAAGGCTCAGCTGGACAGACTCCCTGCTGACTCTGGTGCTGGTCCCTTCAGAGGCCTTAAGGTTCCTGAACCACCAACCTTTTCTGGGACAGTTAATAAAATGTCTTTGGAAGATTGGTTGAATCAAGTAGCCTTGTACTGTTCCTTATCAGGCATTGTTACAGATCACCAAAAGATTGTAACTGCACTTACCCGCTTGCGTTCACCTGCTACAACATACATGAGAAAATACTTTGATGACAATAGGCAGGGAAAAGACTTGGGTGCATGGAGCAAATTTGTTGATGAGCTAAATGCCATCTATGGTCGCTGAGATGATAAAGAAGGAGCTAAAAATGAACTTACAGCACTCTGGAATAACAAGGCTTTGGCTAATAAAGATTTCATCAAGTATGCAGAACAATATTGCACTCTTGCACGCATTGTTGAATATGAGGATAAAATCCACATTGACAAGCTGCGCAGTATCATTTCTCCAGAGTTGCAAAATGCACTCATTATACTGGAAATTTCTGGAAAGACACCAGAAGTTTGGGAAGAATACTTGGAGCTTCTTCTTACTGCATACAAAGCCTTATACCCAGAGAAGACTAAGAGTTCTATCTTTGGCACTAGCAATAACACCAAAAGCAATGGCAATAATGATCCAAATGCAATGGAGATAGATATGGCAAAAAAGAGCAAGGGCAAAGCCCCTGAACAGGTCAATTCACAGGAATCAAAAAAGAGACATTGCCAAATATGCGCTGGAAAAGGCTTTAAAACAAAGGCAAAAACTCACAATACTTCTGATTGTTATGACAAGCCTTGTAATGAAGGCAAGTGACCTGTTTTCAAACCTTCTTCATCAACTCCATCAGCATATGGACAAGGAAATAAAGGAGGACAATCTACACAAGGGGGCCCTGGACCAAGGACCCTCAAAACCCGTTTGTTGGAATTTCTCAATGAACTAGACTTAGAGAAGCCAGATACCCCAGCTGGAATTCTCAATGTCAACACTGCAAGCATCCCCGAGATAGTTGAACCCAAGTCCGCCGCAAAGGGGACAACTGCACAAATCGATGAGGTGCAGGCGGGACCTTCAAGACTGACGAGTCGACCCAGATGGGCAAGAAGTCAACAATCCGAAGTGGATTTTCCAGATGCACTGTAGAGGAGATTGTCTGCGATCTACAGTGTGGAAGTAGTATACCTGTCAGCCCTGATAATAAATCAGATAAAGTAGTACTAGAATCTTGTGTAAATAATATTGCTTGCAACAAGAAAATGTCATTTAAACTTCTAGTTACACTTTGGGTATATGGTATGAAAGTGCAGGCCGAGGCTCTGGTTGACTCTGGAGCAACAACAAATTTCATCAACAAATCGTTTGTTGAAAGAAACCACCTGGTAACAAATAAGTTGGCAACACCGTATGTTTTAAAGAATGCGGATGGAACACTCAATGTTTCTGGAGACATTAAAGAGTATGTCTGTGCATACCTGCAAATTGGTACACATAAAACAGTACAGTATCTTTATGTCACCCAGTTAGGGGACAAAGATATGATGATTGGCTACTCTTATCTCCATAAACATAATCCTGAAATTGACTGGCAATCAGGGGAATGGGCATTCACCAGGTGTCCAGAGATCTGTGCCAACAGAACCTGTAAAATACAACTTGTTGAAGCAGGAGCTGACGAACTTCAACTTGAGCAGGATTTACCATGGGAATCTTCACTGGACATATTAGGAGAAGAGGACTGTGAAAATCCGTATATAAATTGGATTGATATCAATGATCCACATAGTAACACACAAGCTGCAGTTGTTGCCACCATGTTAGATGAAAATGACATGGATGAGGAAAATGATGAGGAAGATGAGGACACCATTAAATGGAAGCTCCATGTGCCACCATGGTTACATGATTATGGCACCATCTTTTCAAAGAAAAATCAGAGCAAATGCTGGAACGTAAAGCATATGACCACCCAATTAATTTTGTGGAAGGTGCAATGCTTCCAAAACCAGCTAAGGTCTATCCATTGTCTCTAAAGGAAAGAAACTCATTGGATGAATGGATTGATGAAGAACTCAGAAAAGGTTACATCCGACCTTCTCAAAGTCCCATTGCAGCACCTTTCTTCTTTATAAAAAAGCATGATGGAGGTCTCCGTCCATGTATGGATTACCGTGCACTTAATGACATCACTGTAAAAAATTGCTACCCAATTCCTCGGATCTCAGATCTCATTGATGCATTAAGTCAAGCATCTATTTTCACCAAAATTGATCTACGGTGGGGATATAATAATGTTTGTATTAGAGAGGGTGATGAATGGAAAACAGCATTTACTACCAAAAGAGGTCTATTTGAGGCAACGGTGATGTACTTTGGATTCTCCAATGCACCTGCAACATTCCAAGCAATGATGAATGACATCTTGGGGGACTTGATTCGTAAAGGACAGGTCATGGTGTAACTGGATGACATCCTCATCTTTGGAAATGATAGAAAGGAACACAGAGAAATTGTCAAAGAAGTGCTGCAAAGACTTCAAGACAATGATCTCTATGCAAAGGCTGAAAAATGCTTTTTTGAAAAAGATAACATTAAGTACCTCGGAATGATTATTTCTAAGGGTCATGTTTCAATGGACCCAAAGAAACTTGTTGGAGTTCTAGAGTGGCCTGAACCACTGAAAGTTAAACATGTACAAGCTTTCTTAGGCTTTGCGAATTTCTATAGAAGGTTCATTACAGACTTTGCCAAGATTGCAAGGCCACTCACAGATCTAACCAAGAAGGACCAACCTTGGGCTTGGGGTGAGGAACAGCAACAAAATTTTGAAGCACTGAAACAGGCTTTTACCTCAGCCCCAATTCTACGAATTTCTGATGACTTCAATCCTTTCAGACTAGCTACTGATGCAAGTGACTTTGCTGTTGGAGCAGTCTTGTACCAACTGGACCCAGATGATAGTCTGTGGCATCCAGTAGCCTTCTACTCCAAGTCACTCAGTGTGCATGAGTGCAACTATGAGATATATGACAAGGAATTGCTTGCAATTATTTGAGCATTAGAAGAGTATAGACACTACTTGGAAGGTCATCCAGAAAAATTTGAGATTTGGTCAGATCATCAGAATTTGACTTATTTCAAAACAGCCCAAAAGTTAACAAGGAGACAAGCATGATGGTCTTTATACCTCACACGATTTAACTTTGCTCTCAAACATAAACCTGGAAAAACAATGCAAGCTGAAGACCCTCTGTCCAGGAGGCCAGATCATGAGGAGGGGGTAAACCTTGATAACAGTGATCAAACACTGCTCAAGCCTGAATTTTTTGCCATTCAAGCAATCGAGGCTACTCATGAATTGCCTGTCAATGATGAACAGATCCTAAGAGAGGTCAAAGAAGCTTTATTATCAGATGAAGTAACAAAGAATTACAAATCACTTCTCACATCTGGACCACGAGAGTTTAAAAAATCTCTCAAAGAGTGGAATTATGAAAATGGACTGCTACTCTATAGAGGGAAAGTCTATATCCCAAAAAGTAAAGATGATCATCTTTGAAGAAGAGTTGTCCAAATCCATCATGATTTACCATCAGCTGGACACCCAGGCAGGTGGAAAACATATGAACTTGGCTCTAGAAATTATTGGTGGCCAGGGATGTCAATCTTTGTGAAACATTATGTTACAGGCTGTGATATGTGCCAGCGGATGAAAAATCGCCCACAACAGCCTTTTGGGACTTTACAACCGAACAAGGTGCCTAACGGACCTTGGGAAATAATTTCCATTGATCTCATCACTCAATTACCCAAATCTGGAGAGTATGATGCAATCTGTGTAGTAGTAGACCGCTTAACCAAGAGAGCACACTTCTTCCCAATCACAAACAAGTTCTCTGCAAAAGATCTGGCAAGATTCCTCTATGACAGGATTTATCCCCTGCATGGACTTCCTCTACAGATCATTTCAGATAGAGGAACTCAGTTTGCTGCTGAGGTCTTCCAGGAATGGTGCAAGCTGCTTGGAATTGAATCAACTATGTCTACTGCATATCATCCTCAAACAGATGGTCAAACAGAGCGTGTTAACCAGATTTTGGAACAGTATCTTAGGTGCTATGTTGACTACAATCTTAATGATTGGGCTACACTGCTAAGTACAGCAGAATTTGCTTATAGCAATCAAGCACATGAAGGTACCAAGGAGAGTCCATTCTTCTTGGAGTATGGCCGGCACCCACATGCAGGTCCCACACTGCTAAAAGAAGGTCTAAAATTTGACCTCAGTGACATGATGCAAAAAAGATTTATTGCCCAAGAGCAGGCAAAAGCTGCTCTAATATTGGCTGCTGAAAGAATGAAGTGGTACTATGACCAAGGAGTACAAAGTATTCCATTTAAAGCTGGAGACAAAGTGCTGCTACATCTTAAGGATTATCAAACCATAGAACGGTCACTCCAACCTAGATATGAAGGACCCTTCAAGATACTTGAAAAGTTGTCTGAAGTTACATTCAGGTTGGAGTTACCAGACAAGTACCGTGCAATACACCCTGTCTTCCATGCCAGCAAGCTAGCCACCTATAATGAGCCAAATATTGTTGGACAAAAGAGACCCACACCTCAACCAGTTAATATAAGTGGAAATGAGGAGTGGGAAGTTGAGAAAATTCTACAACACCGAGTTTGTGGTAAAACCACACAATATCTTGTCAGATGGAAAGGCTTCACTCGAGATCAGGATACTTGGGAACCCAAAGGGAATCTGAAGAATGCACAAAGTAAAATCAAAGAGTACGAAAAGCAGAATTTGGAAACACATACCATGGAATTTGGCCTTCTCAACGGAGCTCGATCCTGAAGAGGGGGTATTGTCACAGATTTCCCTATTTTATTATATCTTATCTATGACATATTTTATTATCTTATCTTAGTGCATTATCTTGACACTTTTATTATCTAGTATAGATGTACATATGCTTCTTAGCTACTCCATCAAACCCTTGCAGGGATTTTATCTCCACCTTGCAGGGCTACTCAACCATTGCACGGATGTTATCTCCACCTTGCAGGGTTACCCAACCCTTGTACAGATGTTATCTCCATCCTAACAGGGTTGCTCCACCCTTGTAGAGATGCTATCTCCATCCCAACAGGGTTGATCTACCCCTTGTTTCAGACCCACATGGATAGGTATCATGGGTCTTATGTAGTAGTGACTGGGGTCCCAGTCCCTTTGTATATAAGTAGACTGGTCTGAGCTCAGAGACCTCAGACTCAATAACATCTTATTGTCTTCATACAAGCACTTCCCTCTCTACACACTCAGTTCAACTCTTTTGTTGCCAATCCCAATCCTAGAACAGGTGAGTCAGGAATTTGTGATAAAGATCCCAAAGTATTGAGTGTGATGAAAGCAGTGAGATCATCTTCTATCTCGGCAATCAGTGCTATAACAAATGACTGCCATATGTCACAATTTGCACAAGACACCATACCAGAATTGGAAATGGCAGAAGCCACGCCAAAAGCATAGCAGTGCTTCACCCAGAATTATCCATCAGGATCACATACAGCCATGTACAGTTTGTCTTGGTGGCGCAGAGGGATGGTGTGGTGGAGTTTTGAAATATCCATGGTGCAAACTTTGGGGCCTGGAGATGCAGAAACAACCTGCATGAATGGGGTGGGTAATGACCCAGAAAATGGCCGTGAATAATAGGGTAGAACCTTAGGTGAATAGATTGGGATTAAGAAAGAGAGGCTTACCAAATTTGCTGTATAAACAGCTGAGTCAAACAAAGTAGGGAAGTCCTCTTTGAGGACATATGAGTTGATGCAGGGAACCGAATTACCCAAGGAATTGCGGCTGTCTTTGGAGAGATTGCAGCAGACGCAATGCTTGGGAGGTTTGTTGGGACCTTGGATTTGTTTGACTATGATGAAAGGAACAAAAGATGAAACTACACATTATGGTTTCCATCTTGACTTTTGAGAAAGGACCTGATATGTGATTGGCAGCAGCTTCTTCATGTATATAGTCCCAGACAACATTCGGATACTTGTTGACTGAGGAATGATTAGGGATAATGTTACTGTTGTGTAAGATAGGCATGTTGCTGAGCAGGAAACCCATAGTTAGATATTTGACAAGGAATGGGTAGTGGTCTCAGAGGTTGCACCTGGTCAATTTGATGGCAAAAGCAGGAGCATTGTAAGGAATGATAATACAGTCATAGAGTTCCAGGAAATCAGGCAGAGTAATAGGGATCAGAGAGCGATACATCTTTGTCAGTGAAGAATTGTGCCAAGGAAGAGCAGGAGTGAGGGAATTGGATGCAAATGGATTAATGGCCTGTGGGACAGGAGATGCAACAGCTTGGGTCCCATCTGAGTGCAGGATGCAGGCTGCCACAGAATGTGCAAATGTGGCTGGCACTTGGGCACTTCTTGGTACAGGAAGAGAAGATGTTCCAGTAGGTGCAGAGGTGCACCTTGCTGGTTGGGTGGAGGAGCTCTTTCCCATCTCGGGCTGCCCACTTGGAAGGTCCATATGAGGAGTCATTATGAGTGAAGAAAGTATGGCCAATGCCTCTGCAGGTGATGCAACAAGGCTTGCAGGAGGCTTTGTCCTTGTTGCCAGTCAGAAAGGAGTTTGAGGAAGTTGCAGGAGGAGGGTTATTGTGCATAGGTTTGGATGCCTTTGGGTTTGAGAAGCAGGAGCAGCGAGTGGAAGAGGAGGGTTGGGCTGAATGGTTGGCTGAGGAAGCTTCGAGATTGTTGAGACACGATTTAACATGACCCCACTCCGTTTGGTAATTGAATAACTCGAAAAGTATTTTCTTGTGCTGATGCTTCTAACAGAGCTCAAGCTCAATATCCTTCCAAAAGTTATACAGCTTGAATGAATCAGGCTGGTTCTTGAAGAAGCTGAAGTGCTTCTTGTAGAACTGCAGTTTATTGGCCTTGTCACCTTCCGCATATAGCAAATGCCAAAGATTGGTAAACAAAGAAATTTGCCATGGCTTCTAACCAACTTCTAACCACTCAAAAAGTTCCAAATCCAAATCCTGTGTAGGTCCTGCTTCACAACTATCCTTGACCTTCTTAATTACATTGGTGAGGTCCAAAATCTGTGGTTTCCCTTCAATGTGTGAGATTTTGGTGCAATGGAATGAGATGGAATTGTTGTTAAGGAATTCAACATTCTTGTTGGTAATAAAGGTGAGAGGGATGTGGAAGCCGTAAAGGCCAAGGTCAAGGAAGGCTTGGTTGAAGGAAATGTTTGGAGGAGTAGTTGGATTGACTTCATTGAGTACCCCGTTGGTCCTGGAAATTTTGAGGGCTGGGTATTGGGAATGTCGGGAGACACATCATCTCCTTCTCTAGGCCTTGATCTCAATGATTTCCACTTATCCACTAACCAACTGAGAGTGTGAGCTGAGAGCCAGCACTTTACTCTCTCAAAATAAGGCTGATCCCTTGTCATCTTTTTGTATTCCTCTTCAGGGATAGATATATATGAAGAGGCATCTGAGACACTGTCATTGCCACTGACAGCACGCTCACAGTGTGCGCCATTGCAAGCCTTTTTCTCGTAGTTTAATTTGAGCTTGGAATTGATGGGAAGTTTCTGGAGTTGAGCAACAGTCTGCAGGTCTTTGTGCATTTTTCTAATGCAAGTGGTCGATTCTACTGAAGGATTGTTGGGAAGGGGACCATTGCAGATAATAGCCATACTTATTGGAGCAAAAAGACAAAAGAACACAAGGAATAAGTGAGAAAAAGCTATGAATTTGACGGTGGTGAGAGTCAAAAGCAACAACTTAATAAGCGCCAATCCGGCGCCGGCTGACTCACACTGCCTCTGGCAACTTATCTCGGAAAAAATACCAAAAATATTCAGGGAGTGGAACTAGGGGCACCAGCACCCAGTTGATCTATATATACATTATTGGGCAATTATGGGCAATTATTTTCGGAAAGAATTAGATCATTGGATCCCATGCTTCCCCCATAAATTACGAAATATACTAAAATATTCTGGGGGTAGGATTAAGTGCACCAGCACCCAGTTTATCTATCATACATTATTGGGCACTTATGGGCACTTATTTTCCAAAAAGATTCATCATAGGGTCCCATAAATCCCCATCAAAGTCATGAAAAATACTGAGAATATTCGGGGCAGTGGGGCTAGGTGCACTAGCACTTAATTTTTCCATATATATATTATTGGGCACTGATAGGCACCTATTTTCTGAAAAAGTTAATCATTGTGTCCCATCAATCCCAAAAATCATGGAAAATACTAAAAATGATCTGGGGGTGGGTTCATGCATGCTAGCACTTAATTTGCACTTCCATATAAGGAAATTGAATACATACTACTGTACCATTCTAATCAGTTTGACATACCTTTGTGACTCTGACCCTTGTAGCAAAAAATTGAAATGACCACTGTAGGTATAACCACATGTGACATGACCCAACAAAAATTTTCCTGCTCAGGGTCTCAAAATCGCTATTTTGGGATACTTTTGGGGATAAGGGTCATGTCTTAAACCTTTGTGATATGAGAGTAATCATAAGCCAGGTAGCACCACTAAGCTGTGAG
Source organism: Gymnopus androsaceus JB14 (assembly GCA_009733575.1). Classification (NCBI taxonomy): domain Eukaryota; kingdom Fungi; phylum Basidiomycota; class Agaricomycetes; order Agaricales; family Omphalotaceae; genus Gymnopus; species Gymnopus androsaceus. Next base: position 28,480 of record ML769708.1, on the reverse strand, counting down.
TATAGCTTCAACTTTGTACTCATAACTCTATGGTACTAAGTACAAGTACCAAGTTATGATAATAGTCATAAATAAGTACCCATCCAGATACTAGCACTACCACTACTTGGTGTGTGAAAAAGTAACCGGATTTTTTATTTTTGGCCTGTATAATTGCACCTCCCACAGCTTTGTGTCAGCCTGAAACTATTGTGGCACACTTATGTATAATCCACTTTATCCTGGTACTCACCTAGAGCCTCAGTTTGCACTGTGTTACTCTCTATATCAGGTTCATTTTGGCAGGAAAATAGCCAATTTTGGTGTTTTTCAGAAGCTTAAGTTGAGGGCAACTTGACAAGGGAGAATATATATAATGGCTTGGTGTTGGTGCAGAGGTTGGAGAGTACATCTCACAGTGTTGAATGGACACCTTTGACCCAGCTCAATATGGCATTTCACTGAGGTAACAGTCTGTAAGTGAAAATCCGGTTACTTTTTTGCACACCAAGTAGTAACTCTGAGCTGCCAGTAGTAAGTAACTTGGAGTTACTAGTAGTAATTACTTACCCCTTGATCACTTGGTTGTAACTATACAGTATGCACATACTCCTGAATATTTTTGATATTGTTCATGCTTTCTGTGGGGATTTATGGATGGTAATGGCTGACTTTTTTTTCAAGAAGATAATGTTAGGTTAGTTACTAGTACAAATTATTGGTGATACCAACTAAGCGCTACTAGTGTGACTAAGTACTATATGTGCTGGTCCTAATACCAGTACGAGTCAAGTATGACATTACTTATATACATCTAACTACATCTATCAGCACTGATGTGTGCTTATTTTACGAAAAAAAAAATGTCAGGAATTGAGATTTATAAATTAGGACTTAGGGGCTAGGATTAGGGGTTAGGGTTAAAGGTTAGATGGGTAACAATAGACAAATCAATATACCATGTTTGAAGAATACCACCCATGGTAATACCATCATGGTAGTACCATGGTAATACCACCATGGCAATACCACCATGATAATGTCATGGTAATACCATGGTGGAATATGCCAGGCATTTACCCTTACTTAGGTCCAACTTGGAAGGCAAAGTTAAGCCTAAGTAGGTATTTTTAGTAGGTGACTGAAGTGTTCAATTGAAAGGAACGAAAGATAAATGGTTTAGCAATAAATTCCTATTTTGGGACATCTACTCAAGATTTTTCAGCAGTTTGACAAGGATGAGCCTATACAATAAGTATGCCATAATAACCACATCACAACTTGTAAGTGCAAATTTTCAATGTGTTATCTTGGCACTACTTCAGTGGGCTACAATGTATGCATTATAAATACACTCCGCAGGATCCATTAAAGTACAGCCGTAATTAGTACTGAAAAACATTTTGTAAATAACATTACATTTTGCATGATTTTTTGAATGAAACAGAACTAAGATTTCCCCCAAAAAATGAATGGGGAATGAGCTTCATTTCCTTTTGAAAGTTAAGGTCTTTTACTCATGTAAAAGCTCAACTATTATGCCCTAACAACGCAGTAGCAACAAGACGAAGGTTCTTTGTCTTGCATAATTTTCTAACTATTACACTGTAGCAACAAAACAAAGCACCATTGGCTTGTTGTTAGGGTGTAATAGTAAAACTTTTATGTGAGTAAAAGACCATCTTTCCTTAGTGCAAAAAACCTTCACTTTCAAAGGTAAATGAAGTGCTTTCCCCATTCATTTTTCCGGGGAAATCTTAGTTCTTTTTCATTCAAAAAATCATGCAAACATTATATCATTTACAAAATATTTTTCATTACTAATTATGGCCATATTTTAATGGATCCTGCAGAGTGATAATAGAGACAGTTCCTAGGATTGTATTCACTCAGATTCAGGGTACATAAGGAGGCAAGCTAGCTGTGCAAACAATTTTCTATATTAAGGTGGGGAATATTTTTGGCTGCCTCTGTAAGAGCTAGTATGCATAAGGCTACTGACAGAATATTTTCAGTATTTTTCTTTGTTCTTGGGGATTTAAGAGGCCTAGTTATAAATTTTTTGAATTGCAAAGTAAGTGCCCAAGAGTGAGAATGTACCCCTCCAGTATAATATTGTTATGATCTTGTGCAAAGAATCCTGTACCTTATGTAAATTAAGTGCTAGCCTGCACAAACCCACCCCCAGAATACTTTTAGTATTTTTCATGATTTCTTGAGGATTTATGGGACCCAATGATCATTTTTTTCAGAGAATAAGCACCTATAGGTGCCTAATAATATATATGGATAGATTGGGTGCTGGTACCCTAATTCCACCCCCTGAATATTTTTTGGGGTTTTTATATGGATAAATTGGGTGCTGGTGCACCTGGTAGTCCCCCTTAATGCCTCCTGTTAGCTGCTTGGATAGTTTTTATTTCCCTCTAATAGGACGGATTAAGGGTTGCTCTCAACTAATGGCTAGGTATTAGCCAGAATATAATATATTACCTATTAAACACTCTAACGGTGCTCCCCAGTGCTTAACACCCATACGCCTGGGTGCTCAGCCCTCTGGGCATTCCCCAGACAGACCATCCCAACAAAATAACCAGTGTATTAAGTAGCAATATACATATTTAATCATCTTCTACAGTGTACATGACACATTTAACTTCCTGCACAATGCTCCTCTCATCTACCACATGAAGTAAATCTGGCTCAATCTCCCCATCATGCTCCCCAATGCTACTCATTTCTAGATCCTCCGTGGTGTCCATTTCCACCCAGTCTTGAACTGTGACCAATGTCCCACAATGAAAATGTACCATGTTCTCCCTTCGGAACCCCTTCAATTTGGGGATGGCCTAAAATCTCTGCCAATGAATACAGTTGTACTGCAAACGCATATGCCCTTGCAGCTGGATTTGTAGATCCAAGGCCAGGTCTGAGCTGCCTACCCTCTCCGCAGCCAAGCAAATTGTATCTTCCATGTCTTCCATATAAGTGACCATCCTCCAAATCTCCATATGAAGCCTGGTCAACTTGCTCTCTGCTGAGAGCAACCTGAAGAATTGCTGCATCAGCAAACAATTCTTCTGTGTTGCCCATCTCTTCTCTCATACATCAGTGCATGCATCCTGCAGTATATCAAACTTGGAAAGAAACAAGAACTCCAGGATTTCTTCCCAAGAGAGCTCTTCACAAGGAGGTGAGAGAGTGCATGCAGCGGAGTTGTAAGCCTCAATGGCTGCCTGAATGGACTTGGATCAAGACTTGAGAGCATTCACCAGGTGTTTACGCATTATATAACGTGAAGAGAAGGTTAAGGGGTTAGTTCAACAACGCTATGACTGCATACAAAGCTAAGCTGGAGGAGATTGCAAATGAAAACAGCTATAAAGTCAACTGCATTAAACAGCTTGCTTTGTATTCTCCACCCATCAAAAGCAGGCATAAGGTCTCGGAATGGAACATCATGGTTTACTTCAAGGGTAAAGATTTGAATGACAGTCAGCTGTTGTTTGGCTTTCCCTTGTGCACATTTTGACTGATCAATTCTTTTCAGATAAAGGGCCAGGCAATCATAAAACACTCAACAAAATTTGCAAGGAGCTGCATAAGGATAAGGACCTCATGGCAGCCATAAACAATAGCAAGGAAATGAAGATTTATTGTGAAGAGTATTATGAGGCAAAGGAAGCAAAGTCTAAGGGAAAGGTGCAGAGGGTGTCTGGCAAGTCTATGGCACAGGTGGCGTCAAAGACTCTGGATTTGCTGCAGGCTCAGGTACATGCTTTCTATCCTTTCCTTTTTTATTATGCTGATTTGCATTATATACTGCAGTGCAACTATGCTTTTCTCACTCCCGGCACTAATTCGTTTGGCATGACTACATGTGCAAGCTTTGAGAAAGACACAGCAAAGGACTTCTTTGGCGCAGGTCCAGTGGACAATTTTCTTTGTAAAAAGTTTGGGATCAGCTTGGTGAAGCTGGGGGAATGCTTCAATGTGTATGTTTGCACAAAGGAAGCTCATAAGTGGTGTTTGTCTCTGCAGTTCCTGCAGATGCTCAGTATAGCTGTGTAGTGGGAAAAAAGAAGCTATCCAAGGCTGACATGGTGAAGGCTATGGTAAAGTTGATCAATTGCAGTTTAGGTACATCCGTTCTTACTCATTGTTTGTCTGAAACTGATTGCGTCTTTTCATAGAGGAGATTACAGGTGTGAAGGACTTGGTTATGGCCTACAGCAAGTACGAGGAACGCTTTGTGGCTGTCTATAAGGTTGTTATCAATGGATGGCCTGAGGATATTCCATGGGTGTTGCCTCAATTGCTTAGGAAGGTTGAGGACATGAAGGAGCTATACAATGCGTGGTTGGAGGGGCAGGCCTGTTGGCAAAAGCTCACATCAAAGCAAGTGCAAGAGCTCAAGGCCCAATGGGAGCCAGTAGCAGGGAGAGTGAAGCAAGTCAAGAAGAAGCAAACAACACACGTAAGCAAAAACATGCTCACGTGGAAGATGAAAAAAAGGATGATGGAGATGCACAGATGTCGGAGGATGAGGAGAGAGCTCGGGGGGAAAAGAGGAAGGCTTCTGGTGACACGGCGAAAGCCCAGAAGCACCTCCACTTGGGGGATGACAAAGATGGAAGGAAGACCGGTAAGGTGAAAGTGAAGTCTGGCACCAAGGGCAAAGGGAAGGTTGTTTCTAAGGAGAAGGCTAAAGGGAAGGGAAAAGAGGGGGTTTCTGCTGGTAAATCATGCGGCTCCATGGCGCATAAGGCCAAGGAAAACATAGTTTCCATTCCAGATAGAATCAAGGATGACAAGGAGGGTGAGTTGGATGAGTATGTTGAGGATGAGTAGTTACTGTTCCATAGGTCAGGGTCAATTTCTTGCTGTTCTGTTCCCTCTTGCTGGCGTTGTGCTGTACAATCCACATGTGTTTATGTATCTCATGATGTTGTATCTTGTACTAAGTAATAATAATGTATTTCTTGGTAAAAATTGTAAACAGTGTCCCTATAATGAGACTATAATGAGTCAGCTCTATAACGCTAAGCAGATGGTAAGCACTGGGGAGCTTTGTAGGTGTTTAATAGCTAATATATTATGTTCTGGCTAATACCTAGCCATTAGTTGAGAGAAACCCTTAATCCCTCCTATTAGAGGGAAATAAAAATGATCCAAGCCTCTAACAGGAGGCATTAAGGGGGACTAGCAGGTGTGCTAGTGCCCCTAATTCCACCCCCTCGATATTTTTGGTATTTTTCATGATTTTTTGGGGATTTATAGGACCCCGAGACCAGCTTTTTCGGAAAATAAGCACCCATAAGCACCCAAACAGCATGCAGGCATGCACCCAAAATAAGCTCCATGCCCACCACCTTTTCAAACATTGATACTAATTCCAAATGTTTGGCAAAACAATCAAATAAGAGCTGGAGGAGGGAGATAATCAACAGCAGCCACTTCACTGACTTGCCATTGACATACTTTTCCTTCCTTTAGAAATGAGTGGCTATTTGGAAGGTTCTGGAGTGAGGAAAGCCCATTGAAGTAGGGAATCCCGGCATATCAGCCTGTGCTTGATGCTTGTGTGTAGACTTGACATGCATGTTCATAGCTATTCAGTTGTATTCACTCATGTTTTCTGTGACTATAATTCTCTGAGGTGGGCTTGCTTGCCTCAGCACTGGCCCAGAAGATTACACTCTAGTGCCTTATTTGCTCCATTTTATTGACCCTACTATACTATTTAAACTACTAGGCTTGACTTCAAATTTCTGCTTGTAGTAAGTATCAGTCTTTATAAAATTTGACATCCCATGCCAGTCAGATATCTAGCTTCTATATAATTATGAATACAGCAGTTATACCTAGTACTGAAACTTGCATGGCAGATCAGCCCAGCCAAAATATTATTTTAGATCAAACTCTGACAATGTTACTTAACTTGCTGTTACTTAACTTGCTGAAGGACATCCCAGTGTAAGTATTCATTCATTTCACCGTGAGTTTCATTACTCAAAAATTCTCAGCTACCACTTTGTCATATGCAGTTCAAATGAAATACTAATTAATTCAGGAACTTTCGTGTGAAAAATTGTGTATGAGTGAAATTTTGATTGAAAAATGATTACTGTACCATTTCGATTGAGAGTTCAGTCATCCGTCATCCTCAAAAAAATCAGGGTTCTAATATTTTCTTGATTTTCTAGATTCATTTTGTATTTATTTTGGTCAAAAATTTCGGAATCAATGAACTCTTGATCAAAATGGTACAGTATTCAGCTGAGCTACCTGTTTCAATGAAAATATACTTATCAGTTGAGGTTTCAGTTAAAACTGAAAAAAAGACAGAAATATCAGCTATACTAGCAGCCAGAACCAAAACAACCTACTGGATGACCAGATCTTTTTTCATTGTGATTCAATACCTGACTTGGGGAGCCCATGTGTTTTGGCTGCTGGTGTAGCTAATATTTCTGTCTTTTTTCAATTTTAACTGAAACCTCAACTGATAAGTATATTTTCACTGAACTAGGTAGCTTGACTGAATGATAATTTTTCGCTCAAAATTTCACTGGTAAACGATGTTTCATATGAAAGTTGGTTAATCAATTAGTATTTTGTTTGAGCGGAATTTTTTGCACTTTTGGTGTGCAAGCCTATTGCTTGACCTGGTAAAGAGCCTGAGCTGCGCATATTCAATTGTGCGCAATTCTTACAGATACAGGACAGGAAGAATGCTTCTTAATTTCATTTTTTGATCAAGTCTTAAACTCATACAATATAACTTATTTTCCCATTTGCTTCAACAAAACATCAAAAGTGGTACTCTGGAAGCCAAGGCGGTCAGGGCCTGGGTCATTGAAGACACTGAGTGCATCAAGTTAGAAATGGAGATTGTTAATAATGAAGCGAGAGGTACACATACATGTAGCCGCGGTCGTGGGGGATTCCAAGCTCCGCCTCTAAGAAGGCGAAGAACTTCTTGCTGTAGTCGGCGTTGTTGGAAGTAGGAAGTCCCAGAACAGTAAGCTGGATACCCGTTAACGTTGTTAACGTGAGATGGAGCAATACGTACAATTGTCATATAAAAGGCCGGCTCGTGGGTGCCGGCAAAAATGAGGCCCTCGTTATACTTGTACATGACGGTCCAGTACTTGTCCATGCCGAGAACGTTGATGCCTTCCTAAGTAGAAGGAACCCGATGCGTTGAATTTGGGCTCGGAAATCTCTGGGAGGGACTGTACCTTGGCCAATGCAGATGTGAAGGCTTTTTCATCGTTAACCTGGTGAAGTGATGACCGTAAGTAATGGAGAGGAGTCAGTGGGGATGAAATGCACTGACTTTGACATTAGTAGTGATTTCAAGGATAGGCATGGTGGGCAGATGAAGATGCGGTTCAGTTATAGAGTTTATATACACTTTCCAGGACTTGATGTACAATTACAATCAATAGTTGAGTAACGCGTCACTGAAGTCACAATTTACTAGCTGGCAATGACCCAAACGAACTCGGTTCATGCCATCAAGCATCACAATAGCTGTCTCAGGCGGGCCTGAACCTTGATTTCTCAAAGTACTCTATGATCGCTCTATGAATGTAAAAGAACATCTGACGACGACTGAACTTGATGCAACTGAACACTATAAGTCTGAGAAATCTATCTAACAATATTCATGTTAGCGTCTGAATGGAAAAACAATATTTGACCTGCGAATTCATCATGCGGTGTGTGGGAGCCAAGACCTGGCTTGAGTGTGTGCTCCGGAACTGTAAGTGTGAGTATGCTGAGATAAGGACAGCATCCGTGTAAGACGGGTTTGACAGATGTCAAGCTACTCTTGTATGATGGTGATATGATGCTGGATGAATGCGGTGGGTAACTATCGGCGAGCTACAAATTTCGGTGACAGTCTGATGCAAAATTTCCGGACGGAATCCGTTTCTCGTCAGGAAGTAGCTGGCTCAGGACCGCTATGCCAAGGTGAACAGCCGGTATATCTTTCTTATATAGGCCATTTTAAGCTAAATATCATAACTTCACGAAAGCAATTCAATCCTGGTAGATCCCTGAAATCAATAGATTGAAGTGAGGACCAAGTGAATGGTGGGCTATGTCAATTGCTTTTTCTTGTGATGGCCCACGTTTTTTTGAAATAGCTGTAAAAGGACGGAATGCGTTACTTATTTCATCAGTCAGAATTCACAATGCAACCCTGAGATCGATTCATCTTTACATTCATGGGTAAATGTGTCCAGAAATACACACCAGATAACGGCGAGCCTCCAGACATACCCAAATCTGGATTTTACCCGTTGACATTGACTAAAATATAGCATCAGGCAATTGAAAAGTATTTTCTGAATTCCTGAGGCACGGCTGTACGTTTGGCACTATTGTTGCTCCCTATCTAAAATCATTCATGATCACGCCTGCCAAGAAGCTTGATACCATCACAGTAATTGCTCCGTACTACCTCCCTAGTCCGCATACAAAACATCAACGGTATGTTGATTCAACAGAACTACAATCGTGAAAATGTCACAGCCTCCATGGCACTCGTGGCAAGGATGAGGAGTAGCTGAATTAAGCCCTTGTCCGACACCACCGTGTACTTACACACGGAGGAGTCCCCTTTGAAACACTGGCAGCCCGGCAGCCCGTCTTCAACGTTCACGCTGACCAGACTCCGGTCAGCCGTGACAGGTGCAGATTTTTTAAACAATTGAGATTCAAAATAAAGCTCCAAACCTAAGTAGCAGCTCCAAACAGCGAGGACTTGCATTTGCAGAAAATCAGGCAGAACATTTTGGATAATTCTATTTCACAGCCCCCTTGGCACGCGACAACCCCAAAACATCATGTGATCACCGCTCACTCCGTGGCCTTGCCGCTCGACGCTTATTTAACCGTCTCACAACATCAGCAAAACCTGTATTTTAGATATTTTTTCCCACAGCATTACTGAGATTTCCCAGCGTTTCCAGCACCTCCAGCGCGGGCCAGAGCCTGCCAGCGCTTCCCGGAATAAATTTTAATAAAAAGTCGTATGAGCTGCCTTTTTTATTTCCAAATAAGGCAATTTTTGGCCTGCTGGGAGCTCTGGCGGGCGCTGGCCTGACCATCTAGGTGCTGGGGCGCTGGAAGTGCTGGCCCGCACTTTTGGGCACTAGCCGCACAACACATGGTTTGCTGATGAACTTCTACCACCAGAGAGCAAACCTGCTTCCCACTCGAGTCCTATCTCTACCAGTTGTATCAGAAGCTTCAAATCCAGTTGACCCAAGGAGACTCATCAGGAAAACTGTTATATGCAAAAGATGAATAAAGTAATCAAAAAATGAATGAAATGTGTGAAAATATGCAAAAATACATCGATTATGCAAATTATTCAAAGTTGCATGAGTTAGACATGTCCCTTGATAACAACTGAAATATTTCCACAAGTTATGCAATTATACGCAATTTTATGCTATATTATTTGCCAATATGAACAATCATATTGGCACTAAAAGTTCTTATACTAATCATATACAGCACAAAGAAGCAAGAACATATATATATTGACTCGATATGGTCACGGTTCAGTAGTAACATTGAATACAGTATATACATTCGACAGATGGGCCGCGAGGAGCAACAGACAAGAGGAGTGTTCAAGAAAACTTTGACTAGTAGATATCAGGTACCCCATCCGACTCCGCGCCATTGACATCTGACTCCCTAAAAAACAGAAAGAAGTCATCAGGAACAGACATCCGAGTCACTGGGAACAAGTACTCACATTGCTTGAGTCAACAAATCTGACATGAGAGCATGGTATTGCTGCGGGTTGTCCTTCCGATTCATCTGCAGGAGCTCCATGTTCTTGCGGTATTCTGGCCGAGCCTTATTCCCCTTGAATTCCGTCAAATGAGGAGAGCTGGTAGCCCATTCGGACAGACAAAAATGAACCTGCAATGATAGCAATGAGTGAAGCAATACAAGCAGACAATGAAAGACATACAGTGGTAGCAGCAAGAGCTACCATTGACATTGGAACTTTGGGCTCTGAATCGGGGTATTATTTTTCATCAAGCAAGGAGAAAAAGGCACACTTCAAGACTTGACCTGGAGATGCCAGCCCAGAAAACATTGAGCGCAAGGTTGCAACAATAGTGGGGTGCTTATACGCCCCACCATGTAGCTCCAATGATTCATCTTTGATGTAACTTGGGACATAGGGCCGCTGACGAGATTATTAAGAGCGAAATGGTCAATCAAATAAACAAGATAATCTTACCTCCACATGCTTGGTGACAATCGGGGGTGTCTCTGCTCCTTCAGCGGGAACACTGGTGGGGGGAACAACCTGAGAGGTACATTAAGGAACGGCAAAAAAGAAGGTAAGAATAGCTCACCACTTCATCAAACTGTGGCGGAGGTGGTGCTTTGAGTGGAAAGATATATTGCAGCTTGAGCGTAATGAAAGAAACGTAGCGCGGAACATCACAGAGTCTGTCTCTCATGGGATACCCACTATCAAGTACAATGAACTCTGCACATTTCTTGACATCCAAGCGAACATGGACAACATGGTTGAATACCTAGAAACATCATGGTCAAGCAGTGCATTATATGATCAAGGAGCAACTCCTACATAATCACAGAGAAATTTCCTCCATCTATGCTCATCAGGGTTGCAGAGCGATTCAGCAAGCTCCTTGAGGCCAACTTCCGTTGCCATGGATACAAGAGCATCTTGAAGCATAGACTCCCGTAGTGCAACATCGGGGTATGCATCCTGTATAAGGAAGAGACCAATAGCAGTTGTCACTGCCTTTCCAAGAACTTCCTGTATCTTGGCAGACTGAGCATGCATTGAGATCAAGCGCTGACCAATATCAGGGGCCTTGTACTCTGCTTGAGATGACCATACACGGGGAGCTGCAGCGGCAGGCTTTGGTATTATCAGAAACAGAATGAAGATTGCAAAGGATGAGGAAACGAATCACCTTTTCATCATTCTTTGGAGCATGGGCCTTGAATCTCGGAACCTCAATGAGAATGGTTAGTTCAATAGCAATGGGTAGTCATTAACCATAACTTACTTCCTCAGCATATCTCTGGGCATGGCTAGATTGCTGTAAAGATACTGAGATTAGTCTACATGCACAATGCTCAGACACTATTTTACCTTTGATCTGCTATCTTCTCTACCCCATTTGGAAGAATCCGCAGGTCAAATCCGAGTCAATGAATGTTTATGTTTTCTGCCAGAGATTTGGGGGTTATCATCTTCCTCCTCTTCTTTGTCAGTTGTGTTTTCATTGAAAAGCAAAGAAGCGTCATCGATGTTGGTTCCAGGAGGCAAAGACTCGGTGTCAGGTGAGGAGTTACGTCCAGCAACATCCATGTCTTGATCTGGAGACGACTTCCCTTGTCAACAAGGGGGAACATATTGAGCACTTGGATCTACCTCAATATCTAGTAAAAAGCATATAAGTAGTGGCCCGAGAGAGGAAACAAATTAACCTTCAGATCCAGATGTGTTTGACTTTTCCCTCAAACTTTGAGAATAAACTTGTTCGCCCTGATTTACAAGCACATAAGTTAATAGTAAAAAAAAATGAGTACTAGAAAACAACACTCACTTGCATAGCCTCCTCCTCAGACTCATCAGAGCTCAGTGGGATCACTCGGCACGCTTGAGATTTTTTCTTGCCTGCAATCGGATTGGGCTAAATGAGTCGATTATCTTCTACGAAAGAGTGAAGAAAATACTTGTCAGCTTGGATGGTGAAGTTTTGGCCTTGTTTGATGCAGGTTCTTCAAGTGCCGCGCTTGTCGCAGGGCGTTTTTTAGAGAAGCCACAGGCGCATCGGGATCTGTAGACAACACACCCACAGGGGCAAAAGCCCAAGACTGTGGTGACTGAGAATGCAAGTCATTGAATATGTGATTTTATTGTTTGTGCAGGTGTTTTTAAGGTAGCAATGTGTTTGTCCCCATGGCATGAGGAGGGTGTGGGATAGTGAGAGGAGCTTCATCAGAAAAAACTGTTTTGGGCCCAGGAGGATCTAAGGTCACCTAGTCCTCTTAGGCAACCTGAGGCATCCTAGTTGGTCCAGGAAAAAGGGTAAAACTTTGGACACCTCAGGTATCCTAGTCATCCTAGGTGTCCTGGGAGATCCTGGGGCATCCTGGGGCATCCTGAGGCATCCTGAGGCATCCTGGGATGGAACTTTTATCCCAGGATGCCTCAGGATGCCTCAGGATGCCCCAGGATGCCCCAGGATCTCCCAGGACACCTAGGATGACTAGGATACCTGAGGTGTCCAAAGTTTTACCCTTTTTCCTGGACCAACTAGGATGCCTCAGGTTGCCTAAGAGGACTAGGTGACCTTAGATCCTCCTGGGCCCAAAACAGTTTTTGCTGATGTTGGGAAGGAGGGGTAGGTATAGAGTAAGATGTAGTATCAGTGGAATGGAAGGGGAAAGGTGGTAGTTGCATATGTGTAGGGAATGTGTTGTATTGGGGACATAACTAGTTTGAAAGACATATGGTGAAGCGAAGGAAGGATAATATATCAGTAGGGAGTGTAGTGACGTTGGGCCCTCGAGTCCTGCAAGTGGTTTGTATATGAGACTTGTGCATGATGACGGTGAAGATGGATGGAGGTCAGGGAGTCTAGGTCTCTCCAATACTTGAGAAATGCGTCCAACTTCCAGCAACCAAGCATTTCGACAACATTGGGTGGGATCCCTTGAACTAAGTAGTGGGTTGTACCGCCAATGCGGAAGCAGTGGCCAGTCATGCGAGGGATGTTGTGTCTGGACCATATCACATTGCACCGTTTTGGAAAGACAGCTTTCGAAAGGACTTTCAGCTCATCATTCTCATCCCGATATGCTACAAGAGGATCATCTGGGCCCAACCTGTTAACTCGGATGTGTTCCTGCCAAGCTCTCGTGGGACTGGTACGGCCAGGCTGAGGGGAGTAGACAACCTCCTCACCTCTCAACTGCTTTGTCTTGGTTTTTGGGAGCCTGAGATTTCTATCACCGTTCTTGTTGGGGGCTTTCAGGTCCTTGACTGTGGGGAGGTGGGAGGGATTGAAATCTGCGGGTCGGATGACTGGGGAAGGATCTCACTGCCTCTAAGTTGGCCGTAGAAGCATCCCGCGCTGACCGCTGCCATGGCATGGTCTAGACCACAAGAGCCTGTTAGATCCAACTCGTTGAATAGAGTGCTGAGGTGCTCTTTCTTCACGGGAGGTCTCTGGTTGCCGAATGAGGAGGCGGGAGCTTTACGTTCGACGCCATTGAGGACATTCCATAAGTTGTTTCCTCCTTCCCATGCGAGACATCTCCTCTGGACCCAGCCCTTGACCACTGAGACCTTGGCTTGAGCGGTTCCACCAGCTAGCTTCCCAGCGAAGGAAGCAGCAAAGTTACAGAGCGTGGCCTCGGAGGGAGGGAGCACGTCCTCTTCGGTTAGACCTTGCTCGGCTGCCCAGACCAGAAACTCAGCCATATACTGTAGTTTCCTCTGTCTGGTCTTGTCTGAGATGGCTGCATCCATCATGTTTCTAGCGTTCTGGTCAAGAGTGGTTATTGAATTGGCTGGGGGGACGTTCTCGTTTTTGTCAAAATGAACTCGGCAAGGAGGCGTGATTCAAGGATTGTTCTGGTCGTTATTGGGGATGAATTTGGATCGGAATGGTGGCATTGTGTGGTGATTGTTGAGTGTGATGGAAAACGTGAATCAGCTGGTTGCTTTCAGGTGGTGGTATAGAAGAGAGAGAGTCACAATATGTGACCGTTACCTGTCTCGGTCATCCTTAGGTTATCTAGGGTTACTACTCTCAATTGGTAGCAGTTGTAGCCCGTAAATACGTGGAGGGAGGGTGAGCGTGAAGTTGTTTTCGCGGGAGGAATGCACCTCTCAATGGTGCGTCTGCTGGATTGTCATGGGTGGATACCCATACGCAGTTATCCACACCCTGAATTCCTGCATAAGCTTGATAATCTTCCTGAGAATCAGGTTGATTTTGTAGCCCCTCGAGCTGCCCTTCTTGAGAGCTCCCACAATGCCAATGTTTGGCGGATTTGAATCCAGAGCGAAAGTTGAAGAGATTGATCAGTCTTGTCTTCCCAGTGGGAACGACAAGTGCGATGTGGTTGAGCGTCCCAATGAGTTCTTCTACTTTATCCACGAACTGACATTCCTTTGCAACCCATGGGGCTAACCGAGCGATGTATTTCTCCTTCTTCTCATCTGGAAGCTGTCTTTTCCTCAATGTGCCAGAGGAAGCCAATGTACTTGAAGAAGGATGCGAAAGGAACAAATTTGCTAGGCGCCCATGGCCATCCTAGAATTGCAGTGGTGGACCAAATGAGGGAGTCGTCATAGGTGAAGGTGAAGGAGCTGTCTTCATTCTGTCCCTTTGGGTACTGGAAGAAGACAAAATTGTCTACCCATTTCAGTAGGGCCTCTACACCTCTGAACTTGAGAATCCAGGCCATTGCGTCTGCAATGTGACCCCAGATGCCTGGCGCAGGTCTCTTTCCGAAATTGAGCATGAGGTCGAGGTGGATAAGACCATCGAGCATAAGTGTGATGAATCAATGGGCGGAGGGGTGGATGGGGATGTTTCGAAATGCTGCGTTGATGTCAAATATTGCAGCTTGAGTACCTGTTGTATCAGAAGTGTTGGAGAGATTCGTTAGGATTATCAGTGATGTTGTCTACCTGTAGGGGCTTTGGCTACCATCAGATAGCATTCTGAGAAGGATCCCCAGTCGCAGGGAAAGTCATTCGCATCTATAGGGCATTGATGGAGATTTCCGATGTGTCAAATTCAATATGAGGGAGAGGGTGACTATTGGTAGGGAGAGAATGGGTAGCGCATGGAAAGTCAGGAGGTAGGGTTTTTCATGAGAAGGAGTGGTCAATTACAATGCGGAATTTGCCAGGTTGTTGTTCAATGACAGCCATGGGAGCTGTGGTGAAGTTACTGATCTGAGCCTGAAGCTCGTCGGGATGGAACAGACGTGAGATTCTACCCAATTCCATCTCTTGTGCGAATTTTGCACGTATGACACTAGCGTGTTGTTCTGTTTTGAAGTGATTAGGTGGGATGTAAGTCAAAGCGAGTGAATAGTTGTCAAGGCCAATGCGGAAACCTTCTTTGAGATCTTTCAGAATCTTGGCGAACTTCTGAGGGGCGTTGGATTCCTCCAGAAGTCGCTTCCACGCCTCGGGTATGAGACGTGTGGAGAAGCAAATATCATTAGCATGGGTGCTCCTGGGCTCCGTGTTCCGAGGATCCACATAATCCGCACTTGTGGGTGAACATGCAGTGTGATTTGGTACAGGCAGAGGGACCATTGAAGCTGATGCAATAGGCATTTCCATCTGAGTTGACGTATTGTCGACTGGACTTACGCAAGAAATCGGAGGATTTTGGCTTATGGAAATTCCAGTTGTGGTTGTAGGAACCGCAGAGGTAACATTTGCATTTAGTGCCTGTGCACAAGTTCTCTTTCGAGGACAATTCTCCATTGCGAAAGGAGCGCTTCTGGCCATTTCCTTGACCCCTGGAGAATGGTTGTGAGGACGTGTTTGGCTGCTTCTGGTTCTTCTGCCAAGCCTCTTCCTCCTTCACCTTAAGCGTCTGCCAGGAGAGGAGCGATTCTTGGAAGAGACCCGAGTGGAAGAGGTCAATGCGGATGTTGTCATTGGGGAAGGTGAACCATTGGCAGTAGGTTCTGTCCACGTAGATCTTGTAGATGTTGAAGCCGAGCTCAAAGTCAGATCGATCCCGAACCATGTCGAACATCGCCTGGAACATGTCAGCAATAGCAAGGGCAAGCTTGTGCCCTGGGGTAGATGCTCCTTTAGGAATGAAGTGCTGGCGGACTGCTCTGGGTAATCCACGGGAAATGCTATTGAAGTTGTTCATGTCTATCTGAGACAGCGGGATTTTGGTGAATGACCTCGACTTCACCTTGATACCACCGGAACCATTGAGGATGATAGCACTAGCATCCGCGGACTCAACAGGTTTCAGGGTTGAGTTGGCGTAACGAGATGCGAAGTAAGCCATTGGGATGAAGGTCTTCATACCGTTTTGAAGGGTGGAGGCGACGAGGTTATTGGCGATGCTCTCCAAGCGGAAGGGCTCCATGTAGGAGTACAGCTGGGCCCTGCTTGGATTGCATCAACTACCTTTGAGGTCTCCTTCCTCGTCCCCATTTGCCGAATCTTTGCCAGCAGGTAACCCAGGATCCTGGGTGGCCTGATGGTTTGGAGTGTGGGTCTCTCATCTGCGGGGAGAGCGGGATCGGCGATCCAAGACGTCTTGGCATTGTGAATGAGGTGAACAAGGAGGGGGTAGAGGTGCCTGCAAAGGGCTTCGAAGAGGTGGAGCTGGACCATGTCCAGATCCTCGGAGACGTCGCTCAAAGGCTGACCTGTGAGAGTGGAAGGAGCCTAGGTGAGAACCTAGAGGAGAAACTAGGTTAGCGCATGTTCAAGAAGAAACATATGTGCGCGAGTCAAGGAGAAATGACAAGATGGAAACATTGAGGAGAATCAATGGAAACGTCAAGGAGAAATGACAAGTTGTCAAGGAGAAACGAGAGAGAATTAAAAACCTCACCATGTTGTCCCTGGGCTGGGTGACTATCCTGCCTGCATCTCGAAGCTGAGGAGCCGAGATCCTGGCCACCGTATTCCGCGTTGAAGGCGGTCAGGGTCAGAATCCCACCCCAGCTGCTTGCACTGAGTGGAGGAGCCAAACAGCCCAAGCCAGATGGTTGTACTTGCGAGGGAGGAGTAGGGGGCACCAGTGGTGCATGGATCCCATTCCAAGGAGAGACTGGAGGTGGTCGGATACCACGGAATGGGGGAGGAGCAGGTGGCGCGGAGAGAGGTGCCCTGTGACAAGAGATTGGGTTGACGTGGTCTTTGTTTAGAAGGTGTAGGAGACTCCTGTTTGAACGCTTCTGCTGCTGTGGGCGCGGTGGAGAAGGTGGCTGCTGTTGACCTCGCCGGTGTCTAGAAGGTCCAGCGTTGCTCCCTGTCTCTGTTGGCTGATGAGGAGGAGCGCCAGCAGCACCAGCGGCGTCCTTGCTTTGCTGTCTCGTGGTAGTCATCTTAGTGGGAGAGAGAGAAAGTGGCAAATTGAGAAAGTGGTGAATTCCCGGAGAAGGAAATGAGCGATTTCGGAGATTTTCGCGAGGAATGAAATGAAAATGAATTCGGTGAGAAGGAAGAAGGAATGGAGGAATTCCTTTGAAGTTGAATATCACTGTGGTGGAAGTGGACAATCTGTGGTAAAAGCATCAGAAAAAGTCGAAGTTGCACAAAAAGAAAAAAAATTGTAGCATACCAGGCTTTGCTGGTGCATCACTCTCTGGCAAAATTACCTTTTGTTTTTGCAGAAGGCCCTCAAGATCGCAGAAACAAAGACAAGATGGACTTGGTTGAAGTTGAAAAAGCGAATTGATGGTTCAACAAATCAAAACACAAAACACAAAACTTTAATTCTCTGTTCCATCAATTGTCAATCAGCAGCATTGGAACAAGCTTTTGGGACTCACATTCAATCTACCACCATGCCCACGACTTGTGAGTCGTACAGAAGGAGCTTCAGTGACAACAGCTATATTAGACACATACAAACAACTCAGAAATGTGGATGCGCTGCTCTTGCCGAAGACAATATGTACCAGCCTCCTCTGGAGCTCATCCGGAATCTGCACAACCTTGAAAGAGGTGAAACCTCACCACAAGTTGATCCAGAACGAGATTACTTCGGAGATTTTGCTGATCTTGAAGAACCTTGAGACTTTTCCAACTGGCACTCCGGAAAGGATGGATTGGACTTCAGTACAATGGAAGGCGCAGAGAGTAGCGGACGCATTGAGAATCAAGCAGATGATGATGAAGAATGGGACAAAAGACAGATTGCTGATGTCAACATTGATATGGATGCGGCAGTGGATTATGGGGCAATGGAATACGGTTGAGCTGATGACGGGGAAGATGGGTACCTCTCATACTCAGACCTTGGCGACTAGTTGTGAAAGATCCTGGGAGCCTTCACCTCCATCCTCACCGTCTCCATTTTCAGCACCAATTCATAGTCCACCGCTGTCCCGTAGTCCTTCGCCAATTGATTTGCTTGGATCTGACAAAGCCCAATCCCCTTCTCCAGCTATGCTACTCACCAATGCCGTTCCAGATGTTGATTTCCCAGTCAACAAACATCTCGAAGCTGAAATAGCACTACCCAAGTGGCTGTATGTTCAGCATTACCCTGACCCACATGCAGGTGCACCCACTGGACACCGAGCTCCTGAGCACAAACGGTACCAAGGCAATCTCCATCAGCCTGGTGGTCCTCATAATCCATGGTACCCATTTGTATCGGAGCTCAACAGCATTGACAGAGCTGTTTAGTATCCCTGGGGTGAGCTGAACCAATGTTTTCGAGTCCAAGTTTGAAACTGACAAATTTGCAGTTATGTGAGAAGCTTGGCCTGTTGTACAAGTCGGCAAACGAGTTAAACAACATTATAGACAAGAAGATACCTTTAACCAGGCCACTGTTCCAGGTTGAAGAGGTTGTGGTACAGGGTGAGGCATTTGAAGTGTACTTCCGGGATATCAATGCTTGTGTGAAAGCGCTGTACTCGGAGCCTCAGTTTGCCAAATACATGAAATATGCACCGGAGAAGCACTTCGCGGACTCCTTCCTAGAGACTAGGATGTACCATGACATGCATATGGGGTGATGGTGGTGCTCAAGACAGGTGAATTAAAACCCAGCTATCAACAAGTCAATGTCACATGCTGACATTTCTCAGGAGATTCTTGACCGTGAGCGTCCCGGAGCTACTATCATACCGGTTATCCTATCTAAAGATAAGACTCTGGTCACTACGTTTTGTGGAACATCCGCCTATCCTATCTACTTAACAATAGGAAATATTCCAAAAGAAATTTGTCACATACCTTCTTGCTGGGCGTACATTCTGATAGGATATCTTCCAACTTCAAAGCTCGAACATATCACCAATAAATCATCTTGTTGAAGGAGTCTGGCAAATCTATTCCATGCTGCTATGAATTACATCATCTCTCCACTTGCGACTTCCGGCTTGGATGGGATTCATCTTACAGGTGGTGATGGCGTCAAGCAACGGGGACATCCTCTGTTCACAGCGTACTGCACAGATTATCCCAAGCAGGTGCTGGTTGCTTGTTGCAAAACAGGAACCTGCGTGGAATGCGCAATCCTCCAAGAGTATATGGGAAATGATACTGCCCTTCATCCCATTCGAGATCTTTTGAAAATCTTACTTGCTCTGGATAAATTTGACAATGAAGGGCCTTTAGAATTCAATAAACCATGCAAAGAAGCAGGTATAAAGAATATTTACTATCCTTTTTGGCAGGATCTGCTGTATTCAAACGTTTATCGCTTGATAGTGCCAGATATTCTGCATCAGCTCTATCAGGGAGTCTTGAAACACTTGAAAGAGTGGGTCATCGATGTATTTGGTCCTGTGGAGATTGATGCTTGCTGTTGTTGACTTCCACAAAATCATCATGTTCACCTGTTCATGAAAGGCATCAGCTCTCTCTCGTGTATCACCGGACAGGAACATAATGACATTTCCTGTTTCCTACTCAGCATCATTTTCAACATTCCGCTACCTGGCGGGCTTGCAGCACCACATCTCATTCAAAGTGTCCGCGCTCTCATTGATGTCTTGTATCTGGCTCAGTATACAGTGCAAACTGATAAGACCCTGATAATCTATCAGAGCACTCTAGAGCAGTTTCATGCTGAAAAGCAGATCTTTGTTGACCTTGGTGTATGCAAGGATTTCGTCTTCCCAAGCTCCACTTTCTCAATCACTATGTCAAAAAATGCAAATTCATCGGAACTTACGATAATACCAACACCGAATACACGGAATGACTCCACATTGATTTGGCAAAGGATGCATATTGAGCAACCAATCATAAAGATGAGTATCCTCAGATGACTCTCTGGCTGGAGTGCAAGGAGAAGGTGATGCAACATGCAAGCTACCTCGATTGGGTGCATAATGGGAAACCAAAGATTGTACCAGTGGAATGGATACCTCTGGCTCTCTCTTATCAACACACTCTTCATATGTTGAAACATCCCACCATCCAATGTGTTGACTTACCAACAGCAGATAGGAGGTACAATGTGCCCTTCTTCAACACAGCACTTGCACATTTTATTGTGCAGCTTCATAATCCAGCTTTATCTGGAACTCTACTTGAAGCTGCAGCTCTTGACATTGACACCGACTTCAGCTTCAAGATTGGAGTGTACCATCTCACAAAATACACCCATATTGATCCAGTTACGCTCGCATGCGGGATTGTCAACTCAATCCACATTCAGCCTTCAAGCCGAGATCGCCGCAATCAACCAGTCCCAGGTAGATTTGATGCAGCTTTGGTTAGGGTTCGTGATGGTACCGATGAACCTGTGAAAGGTATGTGAACAGTGAATATAGCATACCATAAAATCAAAACCACTGACAAGCTGAAATTTGCAAGCATTCCGAGTTGGTCAACTTTGTTTGGTGTTCTTGCTCCCTCTGGCAACTATGAGCAACTTGTGCAAAGATGTTCCATTTTCCAAGTGGCCAAAGCACCTTGCATACATTGAATGGTTCTCAGCATTCAGTAAGCCGGGTGCAAACCATTTCCTTTACAAGATTATCCAGTCTGTTTCGCGCAAGGGAGGAAATTTAGCAAGTGTTGCTGATTTGACATGGGTAACGCGGAGTGTTGCGCTGACACCACGCTTCGGAAAAGTTGCAGATCAAACTTGGGCCAGTAGTAATGTGATGGACAAGTGCAAATCATTCTTGGTGAACCCATTTCCTGACCAGCATGACCATTTACTGTATGTACTTTAAGTACTCAATTTGTGTAGAAATGTTGCTTTTCATTGAATCATATGGGACAAATTTGCATGAACCACCACATTTTTAACACAATTTGCATACGATTGCATAAAAAATGCATATATGCCTATTTTATGATATTCTTGTCAATTTTAGGAGTTTTTATGCTAATTTTGCAAATTAAGGTTTTCCTGATGCTACACTCTGTCAAAGCAAATTGAAGCACGGAATGGTCTGCCAAGAATGCGACGTCATCGCATTTTGCTCACCAACAGATCTCGAGCGCATGAGTGTTCAACTGGGAGAATTTTTAGAGGATTTGGGTTTGGCTGAGGTGTGTTTTGTGTTCTTGCAGCTCATTTTTATTCTGACATAAAATGCTGAGGTACCACTGTACATAGGGTTTTAAGGTCCAATTCAATTCAGTTTATTTGCTAAATTTGCAATGAATCATGAATTGCACCAGTGCAAGATTGTTTGAAACCTGGATGAACTGTAAACTGGCACTGGTTTAAAATGGTGCATTAGTGCAATATTTAGCAGAGCATTTTTCAGTGCAGTTCAATGCAATTCACAACTTCAACTGGCTTGAACTGGTCATTCTTACATCTAAAGATAGAGTACCTCAACATTATAATGCCAACCCAGCTGGTAAATGTCCTGTTTATCATGTATATACTATTGGAATGTAATTTCAGCATGATAAGAGTGCTCAAAGCTCTGTTTGTATTAGTATTAATTTGCACAGATTTAAACTGATGCAAGGCAGTTTAAGTAATTTTCAAAAATTGAATGCACCATGAACTGGCACTGATTTAAACTGTGCATCAGTGCAACCTTCAGCAGTGCATTTCCCAGTGCAATCCAATGCAATTCACAGTTTATTTGCAGTTCATTGAATTGGACCTTAAAACCCTAACTGTATGTTTCACAACACCCAGCCTACGAAAACTACATTGTCAGACAGTTCCAAGGCAGACTAGCATGCTCTTCCTATTCTTCTGCATTTGCAAACATCCTGTGTGGCTAACTCCCGCTACGTACATGCTGCACTTGTGTTTTGAATGTGCACAGGCATTGCAGGAAGTTCTTTTGATTGAGGTTCATTTGCCTTGCTTTCAATGGAACACCCCTGCTATGTATCATTGTCTGTTACTGTCTCACTGTTCTAAATTGTGTGACCCATGCATCTTCTGGTGTAATGCCTGGCATTACATGGGGTTGTTGAAGGGGTTGTTGCAGCCAACAGGGTTGCCAAAAAGAATTATCC
The DNA here is from genome assembly GCA_009733575.1 of Gymnopus androsaceus JB14. Classification (NCBI taxonomy): domain Eukaryota; kingdom Fungi; phylum Basidiomycota; class Agaricomycetes; order Agaricales; family Omphalotaceae; genus Gymnopus; species Gymnopus androsaceus. Next base: position 6,282 of record ML769708.1, on the reverse strand, counting down.
AAACATTTCATCCAGGAATTATCCAAAGATATAACAAACTTAAAAGTTCTACATGCATGTAAGTACTTAGTTGGTGTAATGAATTAAGGAGGTACAGTGCCTATGCAGTGCTTTCAACCATGTCCTAATAGCACCTGGAATATTTCAAGGATTCAAGCAAGTGGAAAGGTACTTACTACAAAACATTTTGCCTGCTCTGAAGCACCAATCAGTGGTAGATTTGCTTTTACACATATAGGTGGGTTGCAAACAGGTTCTAACATGGGTCATGTATGCCTAAAAGTGGATATAATCATGTTTTGTCAGGTGTTATGTAGGTATAAGCTGACTCCAAGGCTCTTCTCCATCTTGATGTGACTGTTTCCCTATGGTCTGAATTAAGGTCAAATAAGGACTTGATTTCAGAATGTAGGAAATATTCATTCCTCCATGCACTCATGAGACTGATACTGACATATATCTTTGTAGTACCACATGGGTGCATTAATCTAACATACTTCATGAAGACATGGATACTCAACATTGCCAGGTGTATAATAATAGCAGCGGTAGTAAAAAATGTCAGTAGCTGAGGCTTAATCTAATCTTCTTGATATACCATATATGGGTGTGGGAATGGTCACAAGGCAGGTAGGTCCGAGGCTCAAGCCTTCCAAAAAAGCTTGACCTGCAATTGGTTTTTCTAAACTTTGAAGCCCCTTGACCTGATGTCAATAATTAAGATTTTAATCAAGAACTTTGAGGTCATCATCCACACACCAAAAGTGCATTGCGGCTTTTCAGGTATTCTGTTGTGATTATTTATACAACTTTTCATATTGTCTGAAAATATACCTGAGAGGAAATATTTCACTCAGACTGATTTGATGTGCAATACATGACAAATCATTTACCATTTCAGGAACTCAGATATGCTATAATTCAAGCCCTTCATCAGTTTATCTAAACAATTTACTGATATGTATATTTTTACTAAACAAGACTGTTTGACCGAATAATCAAATTTCACTCAAATTTTCATTCATATGTGATTTCTGATACAAATTTTATAAATCAGCTAGTATTGTGTTTGAGCAGATTTTTTAGCACTTTTGGTGTGCTAGCTGAAGGCCTAAATTCTGGCCTTGAGGTTAAAACACTCTTGTCACACCCTAGCAGTTATATAACGCCCTGGGAAAGCTCAAGCTCACCCTACATATGACCTTTGGTAAATATTGCAAGTCTCTTTAAAAGTTTGTACAATACTTAAACAATACTTGAAGCATACAGTATAATTGCTACTAATGTGTGCAGGGCACATACGGATCCAGAAATCACATTACTAACCAAGTGTAGAGCTTGAGAGATGAAACAGTTGTGAGAGAGTTTAGTAATGTCAGTGAGGATAGTGAAGCAGTAGTATGCAGAGCAATGGGGACTACAGGTAAACTACTACAGCTTATATACTAAATAATAGGTACAGTATTGGTAAGTGTCTATGCAGACAATGGTCCCTACAATGTGATGTATGTATATACATCAGCAGTTGATATCATAGCTATAATCACATGTACGTAAATAGTGAATGACATTAATCAAATGATATCAACACATAGGAATGTCATTTTGGTGATTGGTAAGCTGATGTTGAATATCACAGTACAAAGTACCTGATCATGTGTCCATGATTGCAAGCGTATCTTTCAACAAGAACTGGACAGCTCTGTGGTTGATGTGAATTATATTGGCCTTTTTTACAGCACTGTACAGCAGCTCACCATTTGGTCTCACTTGCTGTTCAACAGTTCTGTACCAAGGGTACCCTTCCTGGGCAAACACCCAGGTTTTCCTGATGTCAAATGATTAATGATTGTTGGCTATACTGACACAAAATTTGCCCAGGGCACTGTACTTCTCTTGTACACAAATTATGTACTTCTTTCATCTTCCATTACTTTGGCTTAAACATTTGATTACAGCTAGTGCTAGAGAGGGCTGCGTCACTGAGTCATGACCCAAATGTCAGTGAAAACAATGATCTCTGGGAATAAAATTGCAGAAAAATTACCATAACTTTTTTGAGCAGGGAAATGCTTTCCTGCTTTCAAGTCTTAACCTTACCCCTACTCCGATTGCATGTTTGTCCAACTTGTTCCAAGCTGTATTTTGCTGACATGATGAGCTCCTGAGAAGGTCCGTGATACCCCAGAAGGTGGAAGACAGGTGTATATAGACAACAATTATAACATCAGACCCTTAAGGGTGGAAAATTCTGATTAACAACCCCATTGTCAAACAAAAACCCTCCATTTTGCCGCAATTACTCACAGCCCTTACGATGGAATAGCTGCTAGGCTACTGGCCAGAGTGGCTCGGAAGATTATCAGACAACCGGATTAGATTTTCTATCCTGATCATAATCAGCGACATGGGCGGAAGCCTTGCTTCAAGAGAAGGTGCTATAACCTCCTTAGTCATCTCTTCTGAAGAAACAGTTTGTCAATATGAAACCAATATTCCTCCTTCAAAACACTTAGATCACTACATCCACGGGCTGAACTGACTTGAACGCTTCATCAAAGTCCTCAATAATATCCTCAATCGCCTCGATCCCCAATGACACCTGTTATATTAGATCATCGTTAAACAAGTATACACTGAAGAACGCGACACGTACACGAATCAAATCATTAGTGACTCCGGCAGCAAGTTTTTCCTCTTCGGTGGATTGTATATGCGTTGAGGTAGAGGGGCAGATAACGAGTGTACGGGTATCTCCTATAACACCAATCTCACATTATTGTCACGCACAGCATAATAATTCCGCTCACCAAGGTTGGCTAGATGGCTTGCAATCTTCAGATTTCTGATAAAATAAATTGGAGCTTCCGAGCCTCCCTTGATACCAAAGGCCAAAACCCCACCGAAGGCGCCGGCTCGGAAGTAATTCTTGGCGCGAGCGTGGCAGACATGGCTCTCAAGTCCTAGATATGATACCCAAGCTACCTTGCGGTGAGTGTTTAGAAAGCTAATGATAACGAGTGAGACAGAGTACATGCCGTGAAGGCGTATCCGTACCGAGCAAGCTTGAGTGCATTATCACATTGTCTCTGTGCACGTAAACTGAGGGTCTCGACTCCCATTAACAGAAGAAATGCGGCCACGGGATTCAGCGATGGACCCATATCACGAAGCATCTGGTAAAGCAGGTCCATCAATCTCCTGGATTGTCGAGTAACTGAAAGAATTGCACCTGCATGCGGGCTTTTGCACCAAATGAACTGCACCCGAAGGACTCAGCATCGACCACGCCTTCCGAAGGATCCGCCAGATATGGAAATTTTCTTGATGCCGTCCAGTTGAATTTACCTACAGAGTATATGAGTACGCGAAAGTTCACATGGAGCAATATTTTGCAGACCAGAATCCACAATGACTCCTGCAATTGTTGTACCGTGGCCTCCTATCCATTTCGTAGCACTTTGCACTGGGATTAATTGTCAAACTCGATTTCAAAGACTGTCCAAGATAATTCTTACCAACAATATCGGCTCCATGGTCGATGGGACGCATGAGAAAGCCTACTGAAGAGTCACGTTGGTAGATAAACACAAACTACGAGATACGTACCACACATGCCCAGAGTATTGTCTACTACCAATGGGATCGAGTTCACATGGGCGAGCTGCTGATGTTGTCAGCAGGAATCTGAAAGGAAAGGACGAACGCACGTCAGCCAGCTCCTTGATTGGACTGACAAGAAATTGGGGGTTTCCAATCGACTCTGTGAATATGGCCTTGGTGTTGTTGTCAATCAAGCTGGAGAAGTCCCCAATCCTGTCGGAACGTGCAAATCGAACCTCTACGCCGAAACCTTTGAAGGTCACTAGGAGTTTGATTAGTGGAAGACAGCATAATTCAAAATTCATATACCTTTGAGTTGGTTTAAAGTCTGTGGTTTGAATAGTTAAACATTGACAATAAGGTTCTCTGGTTGACTTACCCCCCCATACAACGATGCGCTGAGGACAGACCACATCAGCGAAACAGAGATGAAGTTGGGAACATATGCTCACGAAGAAACAATGTTATCACCATTGTGTGCTAGAGAGAGCAATGCCACGAACTGAGCGGACATGCCAGAAGAAGTGGCGATCGCGGAACAGCCGCCTTCTAAGGCCGCGATTCGTTTCTCAAAGACATCCTGAATCATGAGATGAGCAGTTGCAAAAGTATTAGAGTTACCCGGAAATTGGAGTTACCACAGTGGGATTTGAGATACGAGAATATATGTGTCTGTTGCCACTGAGAGACATAAATTACAGTGTGATGAGCCTGGCGAAAAAAAAAATCGCTCACTTCACTCGGAAAAGGTTTGCGCTTTCCTGGTTAAGATATGATATGTAAATAAATGCGTAGCATGCAATGACCACCTACTTCGGGATCGAAACAGAAGCCCGCGGACGCATAGATTGGAACCGCAGTGGCGCCAGTCGCAGAATCTGGCTGCTGGCCAGCATGAACCTGTAACGTGTCATATGCAGGCATACTGAAGGCGTGTGTGGGCAATGATTGAAGGTACGTATACGGAGTTTAGGCAGTAAACTTATCAATATGTTTGAAGTCGACTCTCAATTCGGAGAAGGCCAAAAGAAATCTTCACGTAACGCGATTTTTGCCCCGAGGACTTTTGGAAGTGCCTACGGTAACGCATCAATGCTCAGTTGAGTTATCATATTTTTGGTGAATAGAGATCATACCTTACAGCAGATAGCCTGACAGATCCTTCCCCTCTTTATTCAACTTCTCCCGCAACAGGATCCGAGTCAGTTGAGGTTGTGTGGCAATATATCACGGATCTTGATGACTAGATGGTGACACTGATGGAGAATGGAATCCCACAGGAATATTCACACGGTAAGGCTACAAAATTCTGCTCGGCAGAAAAGAATCCTTTCAGTGCAACTGAAATATCACGTGATATACAGGATAAACCATAACAGGCATGTCCTAGTCACGTGATATTGAAGGTCAGTTGAATGGGTATTTCTGCTGAGCAGAATTTTGTCATGTGTTAATGTAATGCAAGGCCGCTGTGGACTTACTCTAACAAACGCCGGCCGGATCTTAAACTGTCAAATTAGGAAGTACTTTTTTTTTCAAAGTAAGTTTGGCAACTCATCATTCATGCCGAGATCGATCATCCGGGGCAGTGTACTTTTGACACATCTGATTAGCCCTTCGGAGAAATCTGCGTTAGCTACCGAGATCGGAGCTTTTATTTGGATAACAATGACATGGGTCAGTCGAACACACTCATCCGCTCACCAGCATGGAACGCCCCACTTTCCCCTCAGAAAAGCTTGTCTCCGTCGATGGCGTCGAGGACAGCGTGCCCGGACTCGACACCCTGCCCTGTATGGACGTTCCAGATGGGGGGCCTGCAGCATGGTCCACCTTGATCGGCGCGTAAGTTCTTTGTTGTATTTTGCAATGTAAGAAAATTCAAATATTCTTCAGATTTCTTGCAGTATTCTGCTCTTCTGGGTAACCCGTAATCTTCCTATCCAAAAAATCTACCCTTGCTTAGCCTTTCCGGATAGATATGTGAACGCGTTTGGCGTCTATGAAGGCAAGCGTGCCTTTTCTTCTCAATGGCTGTCTTTAACGACACTTCAGATTTCTTTGTTCGCGAATACCTAAGCAATTCTTCCTCATTTCAGATAAGCTGGATCGGAAGTGTGCAGGTGCTTTTTCTCGGTTGTTCTGGCATTCCTTGTGGTTATGCAATGGACCATGGCTATTTGTGAGTCATTATAGTACCTTGAGGTGTCGATTCTGTCTCGATTCAGATTCTAGCCGATGGGTTATGATATCTGGCTCAGCTCTCCTAGTTTTCTGCCTTGTCATGACATCGTTCTGCCAAGAGCAGCAATTTTGGCAGGTATGACCTGTACCTCTCACCCATATCTGTTCTTTATTCAGTTTTGATAAGATGTTTCTTGCCAATGGTCTCGGGCTTGGTATAGCAGTTGGAATGCTTTATGTACCGGCCATTGGTGTCCTCTCGCATCACTTCAAGAAACGGCGCTCATTGATGATGGGACTTGCTCAGGCTGGTTCATCTGTTGGTTGGTCTTGTTCATCCGATCATGCTCAACAATCTCTTTCACGGGCGGCTTGGTTTTGCATGGGGTGTCCGCGTTAGTGCTCTCTTCAACCTCATCCTCCTCATTGTTGCCAACCTTTTGATGAGCACCCGGCTACCATCGCGTCCCAAAGATACTACCTTCAAGAAACAGC